>RJWT010035671.1:0-13425 GCA_004365215.1 Cuniculus paca | reverse complement strand
TACCCATCAGTTTATTCACTTGGGAGGCCACGGGCACATCTTTTAACCTCTCTGATTGCAGTGGCCTCAGTTTGTTGTCTTTCCTGTCTCCCTGAGATGATGTTAGAATATGATGTATTTGGAAACCTGTTCCTAAGTCACAAATACCATACTCCCCTAACCTAAAGGATGGCCATTGGTACAGATCATACTACTGGGGAACAGAATATGATTTTTTTTTGCTTTATTTATTCAATAGTCTACAAGGCCATGAGCTTATTGAAGGAATAGACTAGATCTTTTTTATACCTCTCTTCCAGACCTCATCCAGTTTTGAACAACTAGGGTTTGTCTTACTCTATTTGAGTTGCTATAATAAGATACTTTAGACTGGGTGATTTATAAATAAAAGTAATTTTAATGTTCATAGTTCTGAAGGCTGGAAGTCCAAAATCAAGGCATTGGCAGAGTCAACATCTGAGAGCCTGTTCCTAATAGACTGTACCTTGTGTCCTCACATGGCAGCTCCCTTAAGTCCCTTAAAAGGACACTGATTCTACTTGTGAGGGTAGAGTCCTCATGACTTGATCATTACCTAGGGCCCTGCCTTTTAATATTAGCACATCAGGATATTAGGTTTCGACATATGAATTGGGACAGTCGGGCACCAACATTTTAGACCATACCAGTGTTCACTACTTGTTACTGAATTAAAAGATAAATAATAGGAGGAGTATGAGAGTTTATGTGTTGAGATTTGAGAAGAATGTAATAATGCATAAAATGTAGTTCCCTGCCCTGGGGAATTAATGGCTTGGAAGGAGAAAGCAGACACATGTAAATGATAAAGAGTGGAATATAAGTGTCATGAGGGAAGTGGAAGAAAACTTTGGATTTTCCAAGGATGGAGAATTGAACACTGAGCCATGAAAACCAGGTGGTTTTTAATTGATATAATGACATCAGACAACAGGGTCTGCAAGTCTGTGGCACTCACATTACTTCTGCCCACTTTTAATGTCATGGCAGACATAGCTAATTCATCTTGTATTCTTTCCTACTAAGCCAATGATTAGGATTTTTAACCGAGGACTCCAGTTACCCATTGTTCAAAATTGACAAGATTAATTTCAATTTATCCTACTGGGTTCTAGGTAAGATTTTTTTTTTTGGTAGTTTAGCAAATTTATTTTGCCTGCAACTCAAAGCACAATATTATCTCAAAGTTTTCTTAGGCATCCACTGTAAGATAGTTTCCTATTTTTAGATTTCCCTAAATGAACATTCCCAGGGATATAGTGCTTTCTTCATGGCTCGGCACAATTTGTGTTCTGACTGAGAGCCAAGGTTGGGATTCTCTATCTACACCCACAGCTACATAATTTAAGGTCTGTTGTTGACCTCGCTGGTAAAGAGAATGCACTTGAGTGCAGATTGACACAGGAACAACCACATCTGGAGAGAAGGACCCCGTTCTGGATCTGTTTGCACATCATTGCTCAGTGCTGTGTCCTCAAATCTTGGTGACAGTATGATGAGGTGTGTTCCAGAGTTTTCTTAGAGGATACTTCATGTGTTTTCACCCTTAGCATAGTAGACGCAGGATTCCCAGATAGACATTTGGTGATGAACACAGAGGGCAAGGGAGGAGAGCAGCCTTGGAGGGTGACAGTGCCTTGTATCCTGTTCAGCAAAGGACACAGGCTTATGCAGGATAGCCTTGGTCCTGAGTCCAAGAGAAAATGAAAGACTGGTTTATGCATATGTATTTCTTCTCTAAAAACATGAGGGGACCTTTACTTTAAAAAGTTTTCAGTGAAAGTGTGAAGAAACCTATGGTTCAAAATGGTCACTTGAAAAAATAAACCCAAATCTTTCTTTAGCTACAGATTTCATTCTTTTACAAGTAGAAAATGGTTTTTAGTAAACATTTTCACCATCTCATCTCAGGTAAGAACTTTTACACACAGTGGAATGAGTCACTGCAGATGAACAGGTATTGTTATCAGATTCACATGTAGTTATCTGGGAAGATAATCTGTACTGTGAGAGAAAGAACAGCATTCTTGGCTACTGCCATATGTTTCCAAAACAGATGTGGATGCTCTACAAATCCACTTTTTCTGAGATCTGCAGGAATTTGATAACACTATTCAGGAACTTCTCTCCCCTTTTTACTCTTTGATCAGTTGGTGAGAGCTTTGAGCTGGTTCTTCAGACAAAGAAAGTGAACTCTTAGCTGGAAGTTTCAGGCACTAATTTGAGCTGACTTAAACAGAAATGGAGTTTAATTAAAAGAGTCTTGTTGGCAGAGATCAGATTTACACAGGTGGAAACAAAGATCAAAGTCAAATCTTAGAATTGGTCCAGTGGAAAAAGGTTCAGCCCTAAATACTTTATCCTATCCCCCAAGCATTGTGGCCTGAGAACTTGAACTTGTTGAAATTCACTTAGCTACCAGAGCTGCTCATTCTTCCTGCTACCCTGGGGTCCTGTTTCAAACTCCCCTGTGGGTGCATCTGACTGACAGAGGGGGGTCATGTGCCCATGTTATAGCTGCAAGGGAGTCTGATAAAGCTAGTACCTGACACTTTCAGCCTCTGTCATGGAACGCAGGTAAACTTTTCCAAATCCTCAGGAGAAAGGTGTGATGCTGTGTAGCCAGCACAGTTGGAAAGTGTCTACCATAAGCAGTCTAAGGCAGCATAACCAAGAGGTGTAAAAGCACAGCTGTGTGAAAGATGATTTGGAGCCAGTTTGAATCCTCTTGGAGCAACTAATTCATTAGGGGTGTTAGGCATAACACCTTCTGTCTTATCTTCTTTTACCAACTCGGTAAAATAAGGCTATTTGGAGGCCAGAGCAATGTATGAATTTTTGAAAATGTAACCAGGGAAAATGGTGAATGGGTAGTAGAAATATGCATGCCCTCTTCTATGGCACACATTGTGTTCATGTTTTGAGGAAGCTAGTTTTTGGAGAACGACATCTTTGTAAGGAAATGAGCCTCCTGCCACTGTGTGCGTGGATCTTGCATTTCTGGATTGGATTGGGACTCAACAAACATCAAAATACAGTTTGAGCCTATTCCTATGGAGGTATAAGTGGTGATATTTCATATGCATTTTATTCCTGTCATCAGTCAATCGAGGAAGAGAGATATTTCTAGTAATCCACAAAAGGGATGTGGATCATATTCTGTTTGTACTCAGTGTTTCTGTTGCAGAATATAAATTTTAAGAGCTCCTTATCTATGCTATATGGTGCTACAGGATGGCAGTAAGTAGATTATTCTTGGCAATCTAGATGAACTTCAACAAAAATATTCTTTATTTTGATGTCAATGAATGTTTACTGACACATGATGTCCCATTTAGTAGAGTTGGATGCAGTCATTCTACCAACAGTTTTGATTATGTAATTGAGTATAAAATGAAGTCATTTGTCCACGGTTCGGTATGAATAAAGATGAGAAATTTCTCCTCCCACAATACCCATGCTCAGTGAGGTAATAGCATCAGGAAGGCTGCAAGATAAATAAATTTTGGCTTTGTTCTCAGCCAACAACATCTCTTTATAGTATAGAACTTGAATGTTCTCCATTCTCTGTATAACAAAGAAGAGAAATTAGGGTCACTTCCATGGCATTTGGGAACAGTCAGGAAATACATACACTTAAAGTTGAAGATGTAACTGTTCCTCTCTGTGTGAGCACTCAGGGCTCAGTTGTACCAAATTACAGTTGGAAAGAGTAATGCCAAATGTTGCTACCCTGTGCTCTCCACAAAAGAAGAGTTTCAGTGGCCCTCTTTGGAAGAAGGACTTCTTATTCTTTTTCAGTAGAAGTCCCAAATTGCTGGGGCTTCTAATTAGTAGTGGTGACATCTGGCAGATTCTCTAGTCTAGCCACTTTCGTGAGGTTTACTTGATTTCACAGTTGTGGTTTCTGTGCAGAACAACATTACTTGATCTAGCAATTTCCCTGCAAATTAAAGGCTGAAAGTGTGTGCTGCATAGTGAGATACTAGTGTCCTATATTTTATGTTGTAGTCAATTTAAAGGGGGACTAAAACCCCAGTGGATGGGACTGTTGACTAGATGTTCCTTAAAATACAGTTGAGAAAGCTGAGGGAAAATCTAACGTCTGTGTGCTGACCACGACCCAGACATTTTACATAGTTTTTTCCATAAAACCCTCACGGCAGCCTTATGAGGAAAAAAATTGTCTGCAGGTTATGGGTGGGTCAAACACAGTAAAAGTCTTGTATTGGGAATCCTTAGAGAGGCCTGGCATTCTTGCTCTCTCTTGCTGGTTCTTTAGCATCATCATCTTGCTCTGACACTTTGTATTCTAGCCACACTGGTATTCTTACAGTTGCTTGATGTGCCTTGCCCGGCCCTGGGCCAGCACAGAACCTTGGGATGTGCTTTTCTCTGTGTATGGAATAATCTCTCTGCATTCTCAACCATATCCTTAATCTAGTTAATGCCAGTTCCTTCTCTTGGTATTCATGCATTTGAGCAGGCCTAGGAAATGCCACTCCAATTCTAAGCCATTTGCTCTCGCAGAACCCTGCTCCTCTTAGCTTAGGAGGGGCTTCAGAGGAAACCAGTCCTGATGACATAGGGACTTAGACTCATAACCTCCAGAATTTTGAGAAAATACACTGGTGTTACTGGAGCCACATAATGGCAGTCCTATCAGACTAACATGATATTCCACAGGGAGTCAGATACATAGATGTTTAGGACAAAATATCTCCCTTCCTGCCATACTTTGAATGCTTTTATGTCTTTTCAAATTCACATGTTGGTGAGTTATCCCCAGTGCCAAAGTACTGGGACATGGGGGCCAATGGGAACTGTTTAGGTGATGAGGGATTGCTGTTTATGTCACCGATGGATTAATGCCATCAGGAGTTATATTGGGAGTCAGTTTTCCTCTTCTACTCTTTTTCCATGTGAGAGCCTAGCATTCTTCCGCTCTGCACAATTCAGTATTCAAGTCACCATCTTGAAAGTGCAGAGAATGCGTCCTAACGTGGTACTAGTCCCTTGACCAGGGGCTTTCTGTGTGAGAAATAAATTTCTGTTCTTTATAAATTGTCTAGCTCCAGGTATTCTCTTGTAGCAATATGCATGGATTAAGATTCTCCCCAAAGGAAATACAGCCATGGTCAAAAGAAAGAAGACTAGATCCCAGTAAAGATGGGATTCAGAAACTAAACTGGAGGTATAAGGGAATGTTCTGGGTCCCAGGAGGGGTATTAGTCTGAAAGGCAGTGACAGCAGTTTAGTGCAGTCTTGAAGACTGAAGGTATTTCCTGTGGCTAAGGTTTGGTGGTTAACTGGGATTGAGAGCCCTCCTTAAGACCTGGAAGTGCTGCATAGATGCAGAAAAGGGGTTAGAGGGGCTGTGCCCCTGATTAGAAAAACAACAGGAAAACACATAGTGTATGATATTGAATGTAGTGTATATAATATTGACTTATATATGTGACTCTAGATAGGGGACAAAGGATCCTATAAGAGAACACAGTTTATACCACACTCGGGTGTTTAATCCAAATATTCATTATCACATTGTCACTGGAATTTGATTAACATAAAAACTGATGTAAAAATAAAGATGGTAGAACTAAATCCAAGTCTGTCAATAATCACAATGAATCAGGTGAGTTGACTTCAGTCATATATTAAAAGACAGTGATTCTCAAACTGAGGAAAAATCTGTGCTTTATTTATGGGAGATATTTTTAATGCACAGTAGCAGAGAAAATTGAATGTTGAATGACAAAGCCAAAATAGTCGTATTAGTGTTAGAATAAACTATAAGATAACATATATCATTGTGATTTATGTATAATCCTAATGTAAGGAATAACTAACAAGTAAAGATACTTAGAATTTAATGCTGATGCACATAAATAACAAAATAATCACAAAGATATATATATATATATATCTCATATGGTGTCTCTCATTTGAGTGAGGTAAAAAAATATATATACATATATATATATATGGTAGACATATATATTTTGGAATATAAGACTACAGGAGAAATTTGAAGCATGTTTTTGGTGGATAACTCTAGGTTAAGCAGACAAATGTAAGTCAGAGTGCAGAAGATAAGAACAACACCATTGATCTAACGGGTACCTACAGATTTCTGTTCCAGAAATTAGCGAATACCTACTTTTCCCCCCAAGTAAACTTCGAACATTTGCAAAAGTTAATCCCGTACTAGACTATATAGTAAAGCTCAACATATATAGAGTCAATATTATATATACCACATTCTTTGTCTACAGTGTAGTAAACTTGAAAGTCAATATAAAAATCCCAAAGAGAACATATATTTAGTAATTTTAAAAATCTTTTTCTAGGGTAGCCATTGTTAATCTCCTGTTATTATGTTTTGAAGATCTGTATTGCTTGCAGTGTTCTGTTCTGAAATGCTATGTTGTGTTTGACTCTATTCTGTTTTGTTTTGTTTTGTTCTATTCTCTTTAAAATAAAAAAAAGTCTTTTTTTATCTTATTAGTACATGTTTGCAGTATGTGCAGTTTACAATCATCTTAGTGAATTATTAAAATTACCAAATATGCCTCTTGTCCCTTTCTATCCATCCTTTATTCTCTTTGTTTGTACTTTGCTCACTCAAATGAGAGATATCATATGAGAGATATCAATACAAACAGCATTACAATCACCTGTACGTACTACAGCTTGTTTTAAATCTTCTTCCCCTTCTCTTCCCCTTCCTCCTCCTCTAATTCCCCTATCCCAGTTTTCATTCTTGATGGTACTAATCTCAGCATATAATATTTGCGTTCATTGATGTCATTAGGTTCTTGTCCATGGCGTATCTTTATTCTACTCATTCCTTTCCTCTTCACCCCTTGCCCTTGTCCCCTTGGCCCCCTTCCCTATTGCAAGATGAATGCATATCAAAGTTTACAGCAGCATAATTTTTAATAGCTAAATCCTGGAAGCAGGGTCAACAGACAATTGGATAAAGAAAATGTGGTATGTACATATAATGGAATACTACTTGCCTATAAAGAATGACAGATTTGAGACATTTGTAGGAAAATGGATGCACTTGGAAAATATAATGTTGAGCAAAAGAAACCAGACACACAAATTTACATAACATGTGGTATCTCTCATTTGAGTGAGGTAAAGTACAAACAAAGAGAATAATTGAAGGATAGATAGAAAAGGACAAGGGGGATATTTGGTAATTTTAGTAATTCACTCAAATGTGAATTATTATGTCATTTAAAAATAACAGCGATATTTAGAAAACATTTAGAACCAAAAATACAAACATTGCCACAAACGTGAGAGACCAACATAGCACTTTAAGTGAAATTTTGAGCTTTCTATTAGTGGAAGAAAGATTCAAAATTACCTTAATAATAGTCAAAGGTTATGAGTCTATTAAATGAGTATCTAATACTTTGGCTTCTCTGTCTTTGACTTTCTTGTCTCCAGTGATACTATTCTTCATACTGGCCCTGCCATCTTCTATCATTGATGGATCTCAGATCCTGTCATGTCTAATATCTATTTATGAAAATTTCTTTTTTTTTATAAGCAGAATATATTTATTGAGACAAAGAAAGCTTCTGTCTGAGAGAGAGACAAAAGGGGTCCCTAGTGGGTTGCCAAGGACCCCTCTTTGTCTAGAGATTTTATAGAGCAAAACCATGAGGTGAAGTGAATCTAAAGTGGGGAAAAATGGGAACTCACAAGGCAAATGAGCTTGAGGTGAGACAGAACTATGGTCAACCAATAAGCTTAATTGTTCAGGTGAAATTGACCAAATCAGGGACAAATGGGGAAGTGAGTCAGGTAGCAAGCATGCGTTCTTTGACTCTTCCTGTAGGGGGCTGGGATGGTGGCTCCTGGCTTCCTCAAGGTGATTCATATCTATTTAGAATATCCATACTTGGGTGTGGTTGAATTGTTTTGCCTTTTGTCTTGATTTTGTTCCTACCTGAGTGCCTTTGCACTTATCCTTTGTCTAGGATACTCTTCCTAGCTTCATTTAAAATTCTTCATAAAGATATCTTCTTCAAAGTTGCTTCTCTTGACATTTTAATCTAAATGTACCTCTGTCTATCATTCCATATCCTGTCAATAGAACTTATGCATACCATATAAAGTCATTACTAACACATGCATGTATATGGGTATATATTTATATACATATTGTATATTTCTGTTTATTCATTGTCCCCACTGGACTGTAAGCTCTATGAGTCCATGGTTATTATTTGTCTTAGTCACAGAGGTGGCTTTGATATCCAGAACTGAGCATGGCAGCTGCCATATAGTAAGTACTTACAAATTTCCTTTTTTTTTTTTTTTTGTCTTTTTGAGACAGGGTCTCACTATGCCATTCAGGTTGGCCTTGAGCTCACTTTGTAGCCCAAGCTGGTCTCAAACTCACAATGATGCTCCTGCCTCAGTCTCCTGAGTGCTGGGATTGCAGGCATGCACCACCACATATGGCTGGCATTTACCAATTTCTTAATGAACTACAAGGATGGAATTAATCTACACCATTCACAAAAATATGAAATATCTGATCTGAAGGAGAAAGAACTGCTGATAATCTCTGTCCTATAATTATCTGAATTTATCCTTTGAATGTTCTATAAAATTTTGTAGATCTTTTAAGTGTCACATACAATTATAAAATGTATTTCTAGGAATTTATAATTCTACAAAACCTTAACTGAGCATGTAATTTTGATGAAATTTTATCATAATATTTTTACTTGTGTGAACATGCCATTTTCAACTCCTCTTCCAAACTATATCCCCAAAAGAAAATGCTAAAGAGGCAGTAGAAAAATAGCTTCAGGCCAGGCATGGTGGTGCATGCCTCTAATACCAGCACTCAGGAGGCTGAGGCAGGAGGATTGCTGCTAGTTTGAGACCAGCCTGGACTACAAAGTGAATTCAAGGCCATCCTGAATGGCATAGTGAGACCTTGTCTCAAAAAAGGAAAAAAAAAAGCTTCAGTATATTTGATTGGGGATTAATCAATAATAGAACTATTAAAAGTATCAGTAGCCTACTTTATCCCCAAAAACATATATTTTCTATTATATTGAAACATTTACGTAAATGATGTTGTGTGAGCTTTTAGAAGTTGTATTTTCAGTTTATAGTTTTTGAAAGGAACCTCTTAAAATTTGTAATCTTAGTGGTCAAAAATATTTCATAACCTATCAGTACTATATATTGTGAAAGCTAGACGGGAAGAAATACCATTACTTTAGCACCAAATCCTCTTTAAATCACTTATTTGAATTTTTCTCCTACTGTGAAAGAGACACCTAAACAATAAAAAAGTATGTGTTTGTCTGGAACATGATGGTTGGTGATGTTTAGTCATTCCTGATGCCATCTTGCTTTTTCAGTGGTGGCACTGGGCCAACACTCTCACTGGGGTTAAGGCCTCTGATTCCAGCATGGAGTGGCTTGGCTTCTGCCCTGTTGTCTGGGGACATTAGATGTCAGGGATCAGCACCAGTTTGAATCAGGCCCGAAGAATTGCTCCCATGGGCATTTCTCCTTTGTTCCCCCTTGTCCTCCCTCTTATGCTGGAATTTGCTCTGTGTTCTTCAGATATCTTATCTAAAAAAACTCACACTATCAAGAGAGTTAGTTTTCTCTGCTTTTGTGTTTAAAGGTTGCCAATACTGAACCTTGATGAGACCAATAGCAATTTTCATTTCTCCAATTGAGGGTTCCCCAGAAGACTTTCCAAGGAATGCACAAATTCTTCCCCTTGCAAGATGAATCGGTTAGAATAGATGAGATTGTGCTGAAGGAACAAGCAACCCTTACCATCTTGATGGGTGCAAGGAACAAAAGTTTACTTCTCTTTCACTCTACTTTCCTGTCTTGGGCATGTGGGGGGCTGTATCCTACATCACTCTGAACTCAGATCTGATGCTGCACTTGGTGTACAGAATAATGCAGGCCCCTGCGGCAAAGGAAAAAAGAAGAGGTAAGCCTTACACTGCCTTAGAGACTTGCATGTCTTTATGGCTCCAATACCACTGACCAAATCATTACTTGGCTGTGTATACTTTAGGGGAGTAGGGTGGACCAATGTCAGTTCAGTGTTATTCCAGCCTTCTCAGATGAAGAGAGCACTGAACACACGGCATCTCAATTGTTTGATAGACATTTTCTACATCACTACACTGGGAGGTCTTGCACCTCTGCCTCGTTTATCAAGAACAGCGGTGGTTGTTCAATGTGATCTGTAATGGTAGAGGCAAGGTAAGTGAATTTCATGGGGTGTGTTTACTTTTCTTGCATAGCCAGTGGTACACAACTTTGGCTCTTCATTAAATTCCCATGGAGAAATCTACAAGGACAGATGCTAAGCCGCCATCTCTAGAGTCCTTTCCCCAAAGTTGAGCATTGCGTTCCTTCTTAAACTTCATCTGTTAGATGTGCTTTATCTGTTAGGAGAAAAGGAGAAGAATCTGGCATTAATTACCAGGTCTCATTAGTGAGAGAGGGATACTAAACCTGCTATTAATATGAATTCCGATAACTAGTCGAGGGTTTTCTGTTTTATGACAGCAAAAGGAGATCCATGTCTTAGGCCATATCATCCCTTCAAGCCAGATATGGCATATAAGCTTTCATTTTATCTGATGACACTGATTGATTAGCTGGGGCTGCCTAGACTGCCAAGTGGGGTAGATACTGAGGCTGTGTCGGAGCTCCATCCATATCCAAAATGCACAGTGATTGATTAACACTGTCTGCTCTTGGCCCTGAGGGGTAATAGTGGAACAAAGTCCAGCTATTTGTCTTTCTTGTTTCAGTTCATCACTTCCCACTCTACCTCTCCCTTTTTGGGGAGATTACATTCTGATCTAACAAATCTGGTCATGACTTTGTTTCCGTAGATCCTTTGCTATTTGTGTAGGTGTGATCTAAATGATAGACAACCAGTTTTCAATCACTAGATAGAAATCTCTTTTAGAGTAAATTAAAAACAAAACAGAACCAGGCATGGTGGTGCACAGGGGTAATCCCAGCTCCTCAGGAGGCTGATGCAAGAGGATCATGGGTCCAAGGCCAGTCTAGGCAACTTATTGAGAACCTGTCCTAAAATAGGGCAAGGGGAAAGGATGTAGCTCAGTGGTATGGTGCTTGCTTCATCTATGTGAGGCCCTGAGCTCCATTCCCAGGACAAAAATGAATGAACGAGTGAGTGATATAAAGCTTGACATTATCATTTATATCAACTGTTTAGTCAGGAGTTTAACCAAATCAAATCAGGCCCAGAGACCACAACCAAGTAACTGATAAAGTAAATTCCTCATTGTGAAATCTACACCAAGTGTCAACTCCCAGAGGACATTCTGTTAGAAAACTGTCTGATGTCAACTTTCTTGACATCAGTCTATCCTTTGTGACTTTAATGGTTATCAATGAGATTGCATGGGAGGGAGAAAGAAGTGATAGGAAGTACCTCATGATAACCAGAATAGAAGAAGAAAACATGAGATGTTGTTCAAGGGAAAAATATTAGCTGATGGGAAAGAGAAGTGATACTCTGATCATTTATCAAGTTTTGGCTATCTTTAAGGTTAGTTTTTTAAAAATCGAGAGGCTGGAGTATTCCAAAGAGCCCCGCGGGTCTTATTTTAGCTTCAGTGTGTGATTTAGGGACTGAGAAAATATACGCTTTCTTGGCTCCAGAAGAGACGTTTGGTATTAGGCTCCTTGCTCCGCTGTAAAGACAGGACGAAGCTGGGTTCTCCAGCTCAGTGTGATCCCCACCACTGGGAATAAGGATGAGACAGGTGCTGCAGTTACTCACACCCTCGTAAGATCATGAGAGATGGGCTGCATGTCAAGAGAAATTAGAACATTTCAATCTGTCTGGTTTCACAACTAGCAGGAAAATATTTCATTCCTAGTCATTCTTCATGGTTAGAAAAAAATTCTATAATCTCATAAATCTTCAGATTCAGAAACCAGTAACTTGGACATAAATATATTTCTAGCGTGCAATGATATTTATCTAGTGGGACTGAGTCTCTGGCCAGCTGCTTGCTTGTACTAGGGAGGGTGTTCCCAAATTCACAGACTTGTCCCATTTTTCTCCAAATGCTGCACAGAATAATTTAACAATAGATAATTCTATTGGCAATTTTTGTTCATATTTTAATATAATATAGGTAATTTAAAGGTCTTATATTATCTATGCAGATTTAGAATTGTGGAATATTAGACATGGATTATTTTATCACATATGTTCTCAACATGGGTAATATGGTTCCCTAGGGAGTGATTGGATACTTACAATTAATGTTTTTGTGAGGATGTGTTTGGATTTAGACGTATCATTTATTACTTTCTGTTTATTACTTCTGATTTTCTTTTTTCCTATCTTCTGGATTATTTGATTTTTTTAGTATTTTATTTGGTCTTTTGAGATTTTTTACTTACATCACTTAGAAATGTGTACAGTACATGTATTTTACTTTCTTGCTTTGTTTTATTTATTGTGTATTTTACACCAATGTACATTGAAAATTCTAACAGTCAGCGTTAGGACTCTGCTTCAAACCATCACATATATTTAGTGAAGTAAGGAGGCGAAGAATGGCATACCTACTCAGACTTTTACCATCTCTTATGCTCTTCCATCATTCTTGATGTCCTGGGCTTTCCCTAGGGACCACTTCTCTGTTGGAAGAACTACCTTTAACATTTCCTTTAGAGCAGGTCTGGTGGCAATGAGTTCTTTTAAGTTTCCTTTCATTTCTAAGGGATACTTTTACTGGATATAGAATTCCCAGTTGATTCTCTTTTTTTTTTTTCCTTATGGAAATAAAATTTTTTTTCTTGTTTCTGCTGGCTTTCGTGGTTTCTGATGCCTAGGGCTTACATAGCAATTGTTCTTTCCCTATGTGTTATGAGTCTTTTGTCCTCTGGTTGCTTTCAAAGGTTTTCCTTTGTTTTTAACTTTCAGGTGCATTATGATGTCTGGGCCTGACTTTCTTTGACTTTATCATGTTTCATGTTTGATGAGGACAGAGAAGGACAAAAAAAACATTAAGGGCTATTTGCCTTATTCTGTTAGAATGATATTTTTTCTTGGAGAGGATTCTCTCACCTGGGTTAGACATCTACCTAGACTCTATTTGTGCAACGCAGCAGAATAGCCTGGTGGTTGGGACAGGAAAATAAAAAGCAAAAGACAGACTTTCGGTACTGTTTCTGATCCTTTGAGCCCCCTTTCCTAATCTTTGGTCAAAAATACAGGTTTTTTCTTGAAGCTTTTTCTAGGGATAATAATGTATACTTTTGGGTTTTAGGCTGAGTATATGTACAAGTTGGGTGATCCTAGAGAAGAAAGAAGACTGCTTCATGCATTCTATTTGG
>RJWT010035670.1:0-13429 GCA_004365215.1 Cuniculus paca | reverse complement strand
CCCCAAAGCCAGCAAATTAATGCATAGGAACAACTGCTTTACTTCACCCTTAAAATGACTGAATTTTAACAATAAATGAAATCATTTTGTGCTGATAAATATAAAGAGGGTTTACCCAGCCCTTTACTAGTTGGGCTGGAAACTTTAGAAGCAATATAGTAAATATTCACCCACCATTCTCAGGCTACCTTTAAATTTAAAATCTCCTTTTTGTGAGTTAAAATGTTTAGTCTTTGGCTTATATTTTATCATCATACTTCTTTATAAATATTGTGCGTGTGACCAGGTAACTGACATTAAATTGAGTTATTACATACATTCCAATTAAAAAAATATTGTTTACGTGTATCCCTCTAGATCATACACGGAAAATACTGAATATGATATGAGAAATTGTTGCTTCTTGTGAAACTTCAGTAACATCTAGCTTAGTAACATCTTGATTTTAGCTGTTACAGAGTACATTTTATCTAGTGAGTTTTTTATGATCCAGTGGAGAATGAAGAACATTGTGTTCATCTTCCTCTAATACATCCTATTATTTTTAAATGTGTAGTCAAGGGATTTGCAACTAAAACCTGGGGAACAAAGTAAAAATGGAAGAAGGGTGAAGTGTAACAGATAATAGAATTAATATATGTGAAGTGGAGGTCAGAGTGAAGCCACCAGAACACACAGAGCCAGAAGGGAGGGGCTGAGGGAGCTGGGAACGGGACAAGCTGTTCAGAGAAGTGATCCTGGGGCTGTGTCGGCTTGGATAACACAGATGGGTCTTCAGTTGAGTTGTCAGTATCCCCAGTGGGAAGGTAATCTATGGTTGTTTCCTGTTTGCTCTAAACTATAAATATTTCTCTGAAACTTGTACATATCTTCTACTCCTAGAGAGTAGAGCTTCCAAAAGTCCTTTTGTGCTTATATCTAGAATGACTAAGAGGAGTTTTGACTCACGGATTCCATTTGAATCTTCACAAAATGAATATCTACCCATTTGAGTCCTTAAAAACTTTAAAACATTCTTCTCTTCCTTGCTGATATATTCTTTACCCACATTTTCCCTTAAGAGCCTAGTTTCATCTATGCACAGTTTGTTGATATGGGTAATCTCTCTGCAATGGTTGGAATGTGGCCCTCAAAAGTATGTGTTAGGAACTTAATCCCCAATGTAACAGGGTTGGGAAGGACTAGCAGGAATCATTTACTTTATGAGTGCTTTGCCCTCATGAATGCATTAGTGCCCAATATAAAAGGCTTGAAGCAGGGGTTTGATCTCACTGTCTTATATTCTTGCCTTCCATCAATGCCCTTTCAACATGTGAGCCCCTCAGTGTTAGATTTCTCAACCTCTGGAGCCATGAAACAAATTTCTTTACTTTATAAATTACCCAGTCCCCTTAGTACTCTGGGAGGTGGAAGTTCAAGCCCAGTATGGGCGATTTAGTGACTTAGACCCTGTCTCAAAGTAAAAATAAAAATAAACATAAACATAAAAAAAAAACAAGAAAGGACTGTGGATCTAGATCAGTGTGAAGGCCCTGGGTTGAATCCATAGTATTGCAAAAACAAAACAAACAAAAATTACCCGGTTTCTGGTATTTTATTAGAACAGCACAAAGGAGACGAAGACGGCCTCTCTTAATGAAGACCACAGCCAATCTCTTTCTCGAAGCTACTACACACCACACAAAATATGATGATACAGAAAGAGCAAATGGTCTTCAGCCTATGAATCACCCTGGTTTTCAGAAAAATAAGTTCCCCTTGAGCTCTTTTATCTCTATCTTCGTGGTTTTATCCTCACCTTAGACAACATGAAATAAAAGGCATTTCATATTGATAGGGAACTTTATAAACATAGTTAAGATTTTTTTTTACCTCTAATTGCTCCTTATCTTTTCACAGCTAATATTTATCACAATATGAATGATTTATTTTTTGCCCCTCTGAATTTTTCCTACAGTCAAATAGCATTTAACTTCCAATAAATTCTTTTTCAGTTTCCATCATCAATATCATGCCCGTACTTAAAACTCTTCTTGCTTCTGTATCTGCTGATCATACTAGAATTAATAGTGGTCAATATCCCAAAGTGAAAGGCAAACAAGACAAAATTATAGTACAGTGAAATGTGATGACAGGAACTAAAATGTTCATGCTTCGCTGGTTAAGCTAGCTACCAGGGCAGGCAGAATTGAGTCACTCTCCTTGGGGACTGTAAGTTGAAAAAGACATAGATTTGTAAGGAACTATGCTCTTTCTGTTCCTTTCACTAGATTATAAGTCATCTAAAGACAGAATCCACATTTGATGTCTTTGGTGTATCCCATCAAAATGCTGCCACAGAATAATTTCTAATTTTTAACTCAAAAAAAATTTTTTTAATCTCTGATTTAAAAAGAAAACAAAAATGTTCCTTAGAACTACATTTCTACACTAGAAACTGAATAGCAGAACCATCTGGGAAATTTTATTTAAAGCCACATATCTTCTCCACACTGAAAATATGTATTATTTGAGATATTTTTCCAGAAGATCCTAATAAATGCCTCACATTTACAGTTATAATGGTAAAACTTGAGCTTGTTATTTTGTTATTTTTATTTGCTACAATCAAATAATCAGTAATTACACAAGAATTTATGTACTGATATATATATGCTTAATCATATATATATATAAATATTTGTACATGTTTGATAATAGATTTTTAAATGATTTTTATTAATGGTGGAACATTTGATTTGACCTCAAATCCAGAAAATATGAATATGAAATATCAAATATTAAAACAACATTGAGAATTTTTAGACATATTAAAAGATGATTTAAGTATAATAGAATAAGCATTTTTCAAAGTATTATGTAAACTGCTGTGCCAGTTAACATATTAATGCCAAGTTCATATGAAAGGATACATTTCTATGTGTTGTTGTGTAACATTTTTAAATAAACATAAGCCAAATAATTCATGATATTTTTCAGAAAAAAATTCTGGTATAAAGACACATTTTTCTTTTATTAAAATTGTAATAATTATGGAGTAACACTGAAGTTCAATTTCTATTTTGAGCTTTAATTCCACAGTGTTAAAGATGGCTTTAAGTACAACAAAGGCAAATGAGTAAAAAAGGGCATTAAAAACATATTTTCAAATTATGAAGAAATTGATAAGCCATATCTCTTAAAAAGATAAAATTTAATAAGTGAATAAATTATTTATACTGATCCAGTACCAGTATAATCTCTTCATGAAAGAAATTAAAATACATGACAATAGTAAGACACTTGGGATTAAATAAGCATAGGTATTTGATTGCAATCTGACACCTTTCATCAACTATTTGTTATGTATTGTTGCATAGGAAATTACTTAAAATTTTGCAGCTAAAAGAGTAGACATTTATTATCTCACATTTTCAAAGGAAGGCAGACTCAGCCAGTAGCAGGCTAGATGGCTCTGCCTCAGGGTTTCCCGTTGGATTCAGTTATAACCATGCTGGGCTACAGAAGGAGGACTGAGGTAGAGCCACACTCAAGCTCACTCACATGGTGGCCGCTCTTTGTGATCCCTATGGGACCGCCTTGTGACTTGAAGCTGGCTTCCTCTAAGTTGTAAGTGATTCAAGAGAAAACAAGAGAACCTAAGCACTCCCAAGGCGACAGTCACCATTTTTAATACCCAATCTGAGAAGTAACATCTTGTACCTTCTGTTGTATTCTATTCTGTACAAGGGAAGGAGTCTCTAGATTGAGTCCACACAAATTTCCTGGATGTTATAGAAAAAAAAAATTATAGGGATGTCTTAGGGCCCCATCTCAGCCTATTGATTGAATCAACTATAAGAACATTGCCCCAGCACTCAAGAGGTTGAGGCAGGAGGATCACTGTGAGCTCAAGACTGGTCGGGGCTACAGAGAGTCCAGTTCAGCCTAAACTGCAAAGTGAAAGCCTGTTTCTAAATGAATAAATAAATCATTGTGAGTAATTTTATTATGTATAATGCACAACTCTATTGACATCAACAATTAAACTAAGCAAACTTATAAAAAGGACAATCAGATTTCTCTCAAGAATGCAGCACAATTTCTAGCCATTTCACAGGTTTTTGGTATAGGAATCTCATCTTGTACCTTCACTGCCTCCAAACATTCTACTGAAAAGGAAAATTTCTTCCTTGCTCAGTGTATCTAATGTGCTATAGAATTGTGGGAGGCATCTGATACACGTCAAAGTGTGGCTGAAAGATTTGTAGCTCTGGACCCACAAAGATGATGGTTCCAGGTCTGATAATGTATTCTTTGGGTTTCAGTTTTTATGTTTTTAAGTTCAATGCTTTAAAATGCTTCTTATGTTTTTCCCTCATTCACTAAATAAGAAAAATTAGTATTATTTTCATGATTCACACTCCATTGTTTTTCTGGAAATATAAAGGTAAGTTCAAGAGTTTTATTTCTACTTCTTAAATTTCTAAGGCCACTAAAATCCCATAGGTATTAAAACATTAAGCACAGATCCAAGTATCAAGAAATTAGTAAAATGCTATGCCCTGTCAGTGAGAAAAAAAAAGGATGGGTCCAATTGAAGTAATAGACTCCTTTGATATTTTAGAATTATAAGTATATACTAATTGTAGTGTGTGCATTAACCGTTTTTTTTTTCCAGTTGAGGATAATTTTGGGTTTGCAAAAAGTTTGCAAAGATAGTTCAAGGAGTTTCCATATACCCTTCACCTGGCTTGCCCTACAATTATCATCTTACATAACCATATTGTCAAAACTAAGAATAACATTTGTACATTATTAACTAAATGACAAACTTTATTCAGATTTCACCAACTTTTCCACTAATGCCCTTTTTCTGTTCCAGGATTGAATCCAAACTATCACATTGTATTTAGTCATCTGGTCTTTCAGTCTCCTTCAATCTTGATGATGTCTCAGTCTTATCTTATTTTCTATGACTAACAGGTTTGAGGAGTAGGGGTAATTGTTTTGCACAATGTCACTCAATGTGGGTTTCTGTGATATTTTTCAAATAAGTAAATGAAGAACATAATTTTGAGGAAAGAATTGCAAAGAAGTGAGGTGATGTTCTCACCTTCTCTTCATAGTAAGAGATACATGATGTAAGTTAGTGAAGATGGTACCTTTATCACTTGATTGAAGTGTCTATCAGCCTGGGTCACTCTAAAGTATGATTCATCTTATCCCTATTTGGTTATATTCCAGTCACTGTGTCCAGCCAGGGAGTCCGGGTACATTTTATTATGACCCTTTTACTTACTGGCAAAGTTTATTTTGGCAATTTCAACATGAATATGCTTCTTCTCTAAATGTAAATTTATATTTGTTTATGGAAATTAATTTCCTAATAAATGCTTTCTCTAAATGCTTTCTCATTAAATTTACCTAGGATAGCATAACCATTTAAACACTAGAATGAAATAAGAAACATTTAATGATCATTTGTACATAGGAAAAAAAGATGAAAGACAAAGTCAAAAATAAATTGCAGTCTGGGTGCTAGTAACATATCCTGAAGTCAGTGAGTGATGTTTTCTACTATGCTGCATGAGAAAACAAACAAAAGCAAAAAGGAATGAATTTTTGCAGAAATTTTGTTTTATTGCAGAATTAGAGAATGTCCTATACTAAAGTTTTATAGCAGGAAATCACTTTATAATAATTCTTATTTTTAATGATAGATGTTGCAGCTGAAGATTCCAAAGCCAAACACTGCAAAGCATCAGGACTTGCTTGGATTCTCAAGCCATGAATTTTGGACTTTAATCTTTCTACTTAGACTGCATGAACCCTGATCATAGCTATGAAAGTGAACTCTTAAAAATGCTAAGGGCTGCAGAGTAACTGTTTGCTTGATGGAGAATTCTCTTGCACACAAGTTTAAAACAACATTCTTGTTCATTTCCTTCATTATTTAAGAAGTTTGTGTGTGATTCTCTAGGAAATAATTTGTTATAGAATTTTGAGACTGGCAGAAAAATTTCTCTGCGAAGAAGTTCTACAGCTATGAAATGTCTGTCTCTGACATAGTTTAAGTCTGGAGGCATTTGGAGTATGAAGTAAGAGTTCAGTTTTATTGGCTATGTGGGGTTGTTTGGTTTCTTGGCAGGCATGTTATGCATGTTGAATGTTTCCCATGAATACTTTCTTTTTGTGTAGCATTTCAGGACCTCCAGTTCTATTAGGTAAGCAATAAATTAAGCAAAAACAAATATAATATCCCCTTTTTCATGCTTCAGTTATACACCTCTCAGAGGAAAGTGTTTGGGGCCTAAATTTTCTACTTAATAGACTAAATTTTAGATTTTTGTTTTGCTTGTTATAAACCCTCCATGAGTTCATAATTTCCTTTGAGGAGAGGGATTATCTTGTGTTTATTTATTTCTACAGAGCTCCTTACAGTGCTCAGTATAAAGTAGGACTTCAAAATAGAAAGAAGAAAAACTCTTTACTTTAGATTTTACTCATTCCTAAAAATTGTATAAAATTTTTGCAACAAATCAGTATTGAAAGTTAAATCAAGGATCTGGTTTAAATATCTGCTGACCAAAAGATGCTGCAATATTTTCAAAGCATTCTTTTGTACAACACCTAAATTAAGTACAAAGCACTCTTATTTATTTATAAAGCAGTTTTCTGCATTTCAACTTTTTTACTAAGTTCCTCATGTTAACTTTTAAGAAAAGTCTAAAACTCTCCTTGTTCTTTCTGGTCCTTCAGTTATTCATTGTGAGTTTTATATCAAGAAACTAGCCAGATAAGATAAATCATAACAGTTCAGGTAATTTCAAATGTAATTTGGTCTCATGCATATTGTTTTATTGCACTCCTTTTTCTTCTGCCCCAACTCCAGCCTGGAATCTTCATCCTCAATGTAGTAACCACTGACTGTATGAAGTTTCTTCAGCTACTAACTCCATTTTCCAGTTCCTTTTCCCAATTTGTACTATATTGATCCTCATCCATCACATTCCCATATTCTCTTGCTAAAATAAACTCAATGGATTTTATGGCCCATAAAAAAGTCATAAATATAGCTTCTAACAGATATTTAAAAAAAGATACAACATGCTACAAACCATGCATTCCTGGGAGAGAATGCAAAACACGAAAATGGGATTAGGCAGGTAGACAGAATCTTTTAAAAATAAAATGGATGTGAAAGTACCTCTCTATAATTTTAAGGGATTTTATTACCTGTTTGTCAATGAGAAGTAACTGCAGGATTTTTAGTAAAGAAGTAATTACAATGATATGTGTATGTTAGAGACATCATTCGAACATAAAATAGAAGCATAAGAAGGAGAAAGAATGGGCTAGAGGCGAAGTTGGGCAGGAACCTATCTCAGTTTGGTTCAGGTGAGAAACAACGGGAGTGGAGAGAAGGAGAGAACCATCAGAAGCAGATTTGAAGGTATTTGTGACTAATTAGAGAAGTAGCATGAGGAACCCAAAGTGCAGAAGATGACTTTGCAGTTACTAGTTCAGATGGCAACATGGGTGATTTTTTTACCAGTAACAAAATTCCAAATATTTGTGGGAGAATTGGTCTGAGGAAGAAAGAGTGGATTATCAGTGATAGAATATGGTAGGAAAAGCATTCTGAGTTTCGTTTTGTATTTGTGAGAGGTGGAGGATCCTATAGAACACTCAGAGCAATAGTTAATCCCAAGTATCTCGGCAAGATTCTGTGTGATATTTTTAAATATCCTGTAGCACCCATCATATCGTCTTTAGTTTTCAGCAAATATTTTCTTAAATTAATGAAGAACTATGAATCAAGGAATGCATAGGGGTATTATTACATTCAGGTCCCTAAATAACAGAGTGATTTTCATAATTTCCCCTGTTCTGACCTCTGGACTGGCTCACAAGCACCATCAGGAGTATGAGGTTCTGTCGAAGTCTCCTTAGCTACTACATATATTGTCAGCCATGAGCCACATCTCTTTAAGCCATAGGAAAAATTAGCAAAAATGGCCCAGTGAAGTAGTGCACACCTGTTGTCCTAGCAAGTTAGGAGTCTGACCCAGAAGGATTGCAATTTTGAGGCCCACCTGGACAATTAATGAGACCCTGTCTCCTAAAATAAAATAAAATAAAATAAAATAAAATAACATAACATAACATAACATAACATAACATAAAATAACATAACATAACATAACATAACATAACATAACATAAAATAAAATAAAATAAAATAAAATAAAATAAAATAAAATAGACTAAGAATGTAGTTCAGTAGTAGAGTGCCCCTAAATTTGTAAACTTCCCTCAATTCAACTTCCGCGTGCTTGGAACTCTGCCTTTGTTTTATTTTCTTCTCCACCTCCTTCTTCTTGTTTTGATTTTAATTCCTTTGTTTCTTTTTTCTTTCCTCTTTCTTTGTTTTCTTGTTTATTATCTTTATCCTTTATCTAGTTTTTCTCATAAAATCTGTGGGTCATATTTTAAAAACCTGTAGAGAGAGGGCTGAACCTAGAGAAAAGATTGCAAAGGAATTTAGTCCCATGGAGATAGAAAAAAGTACTTTAAATTTAGCCTTGTTAGAGGACATTTAAGTAAAATGTGCAGTAACATAACTATTATGGAGCATAAGTGTTTCACTAAGTTTCAAAATATTTCAGTAATGATGATGGTGAATTATTTTGTGACTTAGAACTTTCGTTTTTAACAAGTGTTCAAAGAGAACTATAATACTTTAGATTCACACTCAAGCACGAAGGAAGTAGAATGCATTAAATATTTCTAATAGGTTCAGTTATGATAACCCAGTAATAGGTGCAATGAGTATATTTGATTTGTGCTTAAGAAATGAATGTTACTTTTTCAAACAGGTATCCACATAACTAACACTAGCAAGTGTTTGAGGAACTTAGGGGAAAAAAAAGGATAACTTGGTATATAACATTCTTAGTAAAGATTTTCTGAATTAATAAATTTATCCTTAAGCACAGAGACAAATAAATGTTAACTTTGCCCCCACTAAATCATCATGTTCTGTTAATCAGATTCACAGCTAGCACAGTTCTTCTCTACTCAAGGTCAACAGCAAAAGTACAAAAGATCATAATTTGGAGAAGAAAAACCTTTGATTCAAGTTGCCTTTCTGTTCTTACTAGCTGTGTGATGATGAATTGTTTAAACTCTATACACCTCAGTTTATCTTTCTAAGAAATGGAGCACACAGCTCCTAACTCTTTGATTGAGGATCAAATATAATCATTAATTAAATCTTTTCACATGATAGTGTTCACAAAGAATGTACGTGTTAACTATCATCTCAATGTCTGTTTTTCAAAGAAACAAACTAAAAATGCAAATTTGTATCAAAATTCTCTTAAATAATAGAATATAATTAATTCAAATTTTATTTTGGCAACAAATGATGTGTGATGTTGCTTTTTCTGTTGCTAAACCATATTAAACTCCAGGGATTCTTCTAGGATTCACCAGCTCAAAACCACATACCCCGGTGACTTATGGGAATTTAAATCAGATAAGAAGATCCTTTATCCGAAACAGCCCCAGCATAGTGATGTGTAGGACCTAGACTAAAGAATGTGCCAGTCTGAATTAGTTTTCTGGATACAACTGCTGAACACAGACAGCTAGGAAGTCCTGGAGCAGCGTGGGCAGCTTGAGTCATCATTCTCAGTGGGTGGCCTTTCCAGCAAAGGTGGACAACAGGTGTTCTATTGATGCAAGTGATAGAGAAGGTTGACTCATTGCATTTAACTTAGAGGACTGATTTAGCAAGTAGGAATTGAAGAGACAGATGAAAGCATCTATTATTTCTTTGGCAGCTCTTTTTGTTTGTTTTTGGCCCTTCTTATCTTCCAAATTAGATAAAAAGACAGAAATAGAGGAAAGGCTCCTAGTGAAGCTTAGATAAGAGAAAGCTCTGTGCAAATTCTTCCTGAAGTAGGACAGGAGCCTCCCTCCACGAGAGTTGTGAATCTGAGCGTCACTCTACTACAACCTGGTCAGAGGAAGAAGCACGACATATAGTAGCTACTTTGTTTTTATTTCAGAAAGGCGTATAAATATATTATTCATTTTCAAAAATTAGTAATATAGGAGCTTTTCAAAATGTTTGAAATTTTTCTGACTTGAAAAATCTAAGACTAAATTTTTTCCTAGGCAAGCAAGATTTGAGATATTATTTTTTTTCTCTTGTAGCTTGTTGCCTTACTTTTGTTTAAAGACAAGATTAGTTGAAATGAGAAAGAATCTATATGATAACAGATAATGTTGAACAATAATGCACTATAGAGATGGACATAAGGAAGGAGTTACTTAGGAGCAAGAGAATGAAAACTTAACTGTATGACAGCAGGAGGGCAGCACAGGTGAGCGCAAATAACTAAAAACTATTGGGCTCCTTCATTCCGACTGAAAATATTTAATGCTTTTAATCAACTCATCAAATTGTAAATATATGACAAGAAGGAGCTCTTTCTCAGATGTCATTATTGAACAATTTTAGGAGGAACATTGAGATACACAAGCATTTTCCCCAAGTGATCAAAGCATTGTCCTTTAAAAACAAAAAAGCTACAAAGGAAAGTTGGCTTGTTGCTATTTGGTTCTTTGCTGTGCTTTTCCTCCCAGCAGCCTTGTAGTCCACTGCAACTAAAATAATTGAAAATTGTTTGTTTTCATCGTCATCATTTGACCCTTGTTTCTGAACTCAATCCAGTATTTTTTCTTATCTCTGTATGTGGCACCATAAATTAAAGTTCCAGGAGCCCTTCACTGACCTGTTTGGAGAGGTTGTTTAAGGAAAGAGAGTTGAGCGTAGGTTTCTGCCTTCAAGAAAGTGGTGTGTTATGACTCAATACACAGAAGCCATTAAAGAAAGTTTCTCTACTTACGGTTTTAAAAGAAATTCAAAGTTCATGTTAGGTTTTTGTATTCCTGTAGAGAGATAAGATGCCTAAAAGGACATAATACAGCATAATTAATACAGTGAGAATCACAAAGACTTACAAGTAAAAGTTGGTCTCAGTTTTCTAGGATTAAGATTTTCTTATTGAGTAATCAATCACTGCAGTACTTTCCCTCAAACTATGCACTGCATAAATGTGTTCCCAAAAGTTTTCTGAAAATAGAATCCAATAAGAAGAAAGTTCCACCTTAAGCAAAGTTACTAGCTCACATATTCATCTGATTTCTGAACTATATCTGCCCATATCCCTCTCTAAGGGAGTTCCCTGCTCCTACCCCACAGGACAATAGATGAAATAATAAATCAACAGAAATAAAATGGAATTTTATAATAAACCACATTGAATGCATATATGTACATGAAAGAGGATTTTAAATAAAGTAAAACCTACCCTATTACACCCAGGAATAAGACAGTCAAACAAAGGAAAAGAAGATTACAACAGAATAGAGAAAATGCCATTTTTCTTTTATCTTCCAACTTCTATTGGCTACATTAACAGCTCACAGATGAAAAGCATGTGTTAAAATATGTCACCCAAATCTGAAGTAAATATTCAGTCTGTATCTAAAATTGTCATATAGAAAGTAAATCATTATGGTGTAGAAAATTCAGATTCCAGGATGAGGCCGAAACAAGGTTTCCTATAGATACAACATACATCCTCCAGGTGACCTCTGAAGAGAAAAAGAAACAAAATAGTCTTATATGCTTTTGGGTGTTCATATGAGCAACTAGGTCAGAATGTGAAAATTGCAATGACTTAGAGAATGTCACTTAGCGAATGACTTAGAGATCCATGGACATTCATCTGTTTAGACACTTAATAGTGCAAATATTTAGAAGTGTCTAGGTGTTTGAGATTATTCAGCAAACTTTTTTTTTGTAGTTTCATAAAAATTGCAATTCCATTAGTAGATAGGAGCTCCCACACTTCTTTTTCATTCTCTTTGCAGAAATTTCACTCTAATGTGTTTCTACTTAGAATGTGTTTTTACTTTCCCAGAGATGACTGACATCCAAACAGAAATGAACTCAACTCTAAAATTTAAAAACTGGAATATATACTATTTTCTTTCCTCTTTTAAGAATTTTTGTACTTACAGATTTTTTTAACCTAGACATAATTAATACAGCATGTAAGACTAAAACATTGAAGATAATACAGTTTGAAAAAGAATTAGAACAACTTTTTTTTACTGTTGGTTTTCTTAACTTTTTTCAACAGGAACTGTAATGCTGATGACTTGGTTTTCAATTCTTCAATTTTGTTACTGAGAGAATTGGAACATTTTACCAGATTCAGAGCACAAATGATCAGTAGCTGGGGCAACTGATGACAATTAAACTTAAACTTTTGTTGGTGTTGCCCATTTTAACTATACTTTTTAAAATTTTGAGATCACTGTAGATTCACTTTCAGTTATAAAAAGTGATGCAGATAAGTCCCTTATAATCTTTATGTATTTTTCTCCAATGGTGACACCTGGAGAAAGTCTAGTATAAATGTCATGGTAAGAATATTGGCACAAATAAAACCATTAATATTAGATTTACTCAGTTGTACTTGTAACTGTTTGTGTGTGTGTTCAGTCCTATGCAATTTTAAAAGTATGTAGGTTTGTGTGTCTGACACCATGGTGAATGTACAGAATCATATCAGGATTCTTTGTTGTGGCCCCTTAACATTGCACCAACTCTGTGGCCTCTCATCACTGTATCTCTATAAATTTTTCATTTCAATAATACTTCTTCATTCACAAGAATTCCCTTGTGGCACATCTAAGATGTTACATGTTTTAAATGTTAATTCTACAACTAATATAGGAAGACAAATATAATCATTATCTTAATCTAGTTTTAAGATTACTAATTTTTTTGTTTATTATTTAGCTTGATGCTTCTCATTCACCAGGAGGGCTGGTTAGACTGAACCACAGTTTGCTAAACCGGCTCAGTGAGTTTCTGATTAAGTAGTCTGAAAAGAGCCTCAGAATAAATGCATTTGTCTAAAATATCTCAGCAAGACTGATTCTAATATCCTCATTTTGAACAGAACTATGAAAAATTTATAATTAAGAGTTTGTTTTGAGACTTCTGGGGAGATGGTGGAGTGGTAAGCAGAAGAGAAAACAAGGTCTCTGAGAGTCACCATTCAGACTCAGGAATACAGCATAGTGAAGAAAACAAGAAGGAAGTGGACCCAGGAAGAATCTGAAGTGTGAACTGAAACCCACAGAAAGAGTAAAAAGAACTTCAAAGAAGACAAGATGGTAACCAGCAGTGCCTTCGCACCGTGTGAGGGGAGCTGTTCAAACTTGGGGACTCATGACCCCAGTGGCTCCTGAAGAAAAGACTTGGCAGTAGAGGGGTGTGGCAGCTGTGGAAGACTGCATTGGCTTGCAATGAGTGCAAGGACTTAGTCCTCCTGTGAGGAGACAGTGATTAGCTGGG
>RJWT010035669.1:0-13425 GCA_004365215.1 Cuniculus paca | reverse complement strand
GCATTCCACAGCAGCATTCACTGTATGTCTGATCATGCCTCTTAAGGGAGAGGACTTCCAGAACTGCTTCAGACTGTGGCAAGAGTAATAGGATAAGTGTGTTCAAAGCAAGGGGAAGTATTTTGAGGGGGATTAATGGCAATGCATCTTCCACTGTAATGAATTTTTTTTAATTTAAACATTCACTGTACCTTTTGGTCACACCTCGTATTTTATAATTTGAGACTACTTATGCCATGCTAGGAATATTGTTTAAAAGAAAAAAAATACATACTTAACATATTTCTCACTTCTGCACCTTCTTCACTTCTAAATAAATCTGAATGATGTGATGAAGAATAAATAAATCTATTTCTTTTATACACATACCCAAGATCATGCTTGTCACTAAAATGAGTTGATAATGTGCAAAGGATAGCTGTCAACAACTCATTTTCTTATGGTCCATATTAAACATTTTGTATACGGTTAATTCTGTAAACAGTTGCATGTTCAAAAGATCTATGATGGTCTTGTAATCTTAATCTAATATATTTTAGATATTTTAATTTTTTTCCCTCTTGGGGAATACATTTAGTATAGTATAGAAGAATACTTCATGACATTTTCATATAAGGTTATATAACTTTTCATACATAAACATGAAATTTGTTGTAGAAAACTCTTTAAACCAAACATTTTAATCTAGGACTTCAATTTAATCTGTTCCTTGAATCTATTTTTATGTGGCCCTTAAAAACATATCCAAAAAATCCATTGCTAATATAGCAATAAAAATACTTTGGGTACTGACAGGCTCCTTGGAGTATGTATATATAAAATTATAAACTTGTATTCATGTTCTTTTCTGTGATGTGTTGTACTAAAATCCAAAATGGCTTTTACACCATTTTTAAAACCATTTTTCCTTTGACGTTGGTACCAGAGTTGCTATAAATGACTGCTGCTTTTGGGGTTAAATATTTTGTTACTGAAGATGCAACTAGAAATACTAGATTATGGCTAAAATTTTCAGACTAGGTGGCACAGGTAAATTTTGTTAGGCTTTATTCAAAATTCCCTCATGCCATTTTTTTTCCAGGAAGAAAAATGGTTCGTTTCCCATTCCCATATTTTGTGTAGTAAAAAAAAAATTCTTTGGTTGATGTTGTAATCATCATTCATACTGCAATTTTAAATTTATCGTATGTGTATTATAGTAAATAGATGATTTTGAGATTCAAGGCTTCTAAGAGTTTGATTTGCTCCATTTTTTCCCCTAAAATAAATATTCTTTCCCAACTATCATGTCCTAGGTATTGTACTTCCAATTTTAACTTCAGAACCAAGATGTCAACATGAACCAGGCTGCTGTTGAAATACATGTATATTATAAATTATCTTATTTGTGTTATACTCTTTCATGTTACTATCTTTTCTAAGAAAACAAAGTCCCTATTATTCCTATTGCAAAGCACACAGGAATTAAGAAAGTACAGTAATTTTTAAAAAAAAATTATCCGGTAAATGTAGTATTCTTAACTTGTTCTATATTACTTATACCTATTGTCTATATAGCTTTAATTTATAGCTGTCAGTTTAACATTGGCATGTCTGGCAAAGAAAATTAAACTTTAAGAGTTTTATAAACTGTTTCTAGGTTGCTAAAGAATTTATTTTTCTACTATATATGGTATAGACAAAGCATCAAAACTATGTACAGGAAAAAGCCTGACTATTTCTATTGGAAGTAGGCTGAAAAGAGAATTTTCAGAACTGTTCGTGTCTTTTGGTTCATTCTGTCATAACGTTGCTTATTGTAATATGTGAATCCTGGTTTATTTAAGCTATTCATTTTTATACTCTTGTTAATTTAACGTTCATCTACATTTAGTGCCATTTTTGTTACTGAAATTAGCGTTTACCATTTTCTACATTAACCTTTCCCAAAACTTACCTCCACTTTTCTATGCATTCTGTCATTGATTAGACGCACTTCGTAGTGAGTCATTTAAATAGTCTACATTGGATTCAGTCAACTAGTAGATTACAGTTTTTGAAAATTAAAGTAGTTTAAAGCTCAGTCAGTTACACTGAATTGATTGTGTTTTTGCCAAGAGTTTAGATATGTTTTTAAGTATTAGAAAAATAATCCTAAGAAGAACATGATAAAAATTTTTTTTCTGGTAAGTTACTGAAAGGCTTCATTGTTTAGGGACACATATGAGACTTCTTAAAAGATTTAAAGAATAGATCGTCTCATAATTGTGGGTAAACATTAAGGCATTATATTTTACAATATTAAATAAAATTCCATCTGTACACATTGCCATATTTCACTTAAAGTTAAATGCTTACAGTTAATGCAGTATTGGGCTTACCAGTGTCTAGATTAGCAATATAAAGAAGCATAGTGGTATTCTATTTCAGACTTTCAATAGATTTTTTAGAAGTCAGATTCTATTCAACAAATACTTACTAGGAGATACAAAAATAATTTCAGAACAAAATTCCAGACACAACATATCTCTTTGAAATGGTATTTTGACTAGTCTTTTCCCCTTAACATTTACAGTGTAAATACTGTAGGTAACAGCAATCTAACTTAGCCAAAAAGCAGCTTTTATTTTCCATACTATGTGTAAATAATGTAGACCCCTATTTTTTCTTGTCTTTTTTGTTTTTTTTTTCTTTTGTTTGTTTTTGAGGTACTGGAATCTAATTTTAATATCTTAAAAGGGAATAATTGGAATAAAACTTAGCCTCAGCTTCCATGGTGATTTTTAGTTTTTTATACAGTAATAATTGTGATGCTATTTGTCAACTGGATATAAATATATATATATATAATTTTAAAAAGTCAAAAGTGGTTTGTTTCTTTGTTTATAATTAATGTAATTTTGTGCTTCACCCAAAGGATGCTGCAGTAAATTAAGTGTCAGTGAAGCTTCCGATGTATAAAGAGTGCTATGAATAAAACATGAAGAAGCTGTGTAATTTTAAGTTATAGTTGCCTCTATTTTTACCATTTTGTTGGTAAAAGCTAACTTTTTCAAGTAAAATACAAAAAATTATATCAGTATGATGAAAGTTCTATTAGGGAGATGTATTGAGCTTTCCCTGTACCATGAAAAGAGATCCAAAATTCACTCTGAATGTACATAAATGAAAATTAGATTTTTAAAATAGCAGGAAAATGAGATAATGCAGAGATTTCTAAAATTCAGTTGCTATGTGAATCTGAATTTTGAACTATGGGTAGACATTCTTGGACCACTAGGAAATGCTTTGAAGCCTGTTCTAGTTATGGCAGAGCTGTTAACCTCAAAGAATGTATTTTTGTTTTCATGGTTTGGAGATACTAAGCCAAACTTTATGGGTGTGTGCTTTCAGGTTCTTTGGATCTGATGAGGTCTGTTTAACTCAAATCTTTACCTTAAATTCAATTGTTTTAGTTAAGTAGTTCTTAGGCTGAATGATTTCTGTTTTATTTCAATATGTATGAGACAATACTTTTATCTGTTCAATTTTTTATTGTATTTAAATTCTTGAAATTCTTAACCTTTTCAGGTTATCAAATATCTGAAAATAAATTTTTCTAAAATTTGATAAGGGAAGGGACTACTCTTGAAGATCATTTTCTTATGGTAGCATCCATGTGTACTTAAAAAGACTGTATAAGCATTAATACCATCTCATATTCCAACATCTAGCCATTGATATAATCCAAGTAGCACAGTGTTTATAAAGTTGAAATCTACTAATTAAAGAACTTTGAGAATCTTCTCTATTCAGTTGAACTTCGTGATCATCCTATATTTGGGAAAGCTATAGAATCTCATTGTTTATTAACTAAATTGTGTAATGTTAAGTCTTCTGTGGAAATTTTACAGGCAGTAGAAATGATTTTGAAAAGTCAGTCAATGTTAGTAAACATAAAATTATAATCCTTGAAATTAACAGTGCTGGCAATTCTGGTTTAGTTATGTTTACCAGTAGTTAGGAGTGTTAAGAACTGCAATGTGTATTTTGTTAAGTAGTTGTCAAAGAATTTGTAGTTGAGAAACAGTTTAACATTTATTAATTCCCACAGCTCAGACTTTCTATTCAATTTTATTTTCCTTAAAGTGTAAAAGTTATTGTGACAATTTAATAATGATCCTTCTAGAAGGTTATCTAAAACTTAGTTGAAAGTTTCTAGTGTTTTAACCTATTTTTTTTTCATGTTTCTGTATTACTTCAATGTGAGTGATATGGGTTTAGCTTTTGACCTTTTATTTATTGTTTTACTAATTCACCCAGGATACTTTTAATTACATGACTATATTTCCTCATCAGATAATTTTCTTGTGTCCTTGAACTGTGGATGTTTTGTCCTATTTAGTATATTTTACCAGCTTTACATGTAGATCTTAATTTCCTTTTTCTCCAGATTCTTGGCATTTCATTTTATCCAAATAAATTTCTCTTTAGGTGTTCAAAGAAGCAGAGTTATAGTATTTAATCCCTTGAAATAATATGTAAATCAGTACAGTGTTTTTTAATTCCCTAAAAGTAAAGCAGATTTACAATATTTAATTCCCTAAAATAATAAGTAGAATCAGAAACAGTACACACTATAATGCTCTTATATCTGTGTAGGACACAAGATTTTTTTTTTTCTTCTGAAGTGTAGATGAAATGATTCTAAAACACCTGTCTGAGAGAACATAGTCTTTGGATATCCACTCATGTTTTTTTTTTAACCCCTTGGAAATTTCATTTCTAGGTTTTTCATTGTTGTCAGAAGTGAATGTTTTGGGATTGGAGTGTTTGAAATAAGAAAAACTATTACTAGAAATACACTTTTGTTTTCAGTGCTAAGGACTGAACCTTTAGGCCTTTGCACTGAGCTTTATCCACCTTAATTTTAATCTGTTTGGAATAATATATGATAATTCAAAATAATAGATTGAAATAAAAATTTGCACAGTGGTAAAAAAATTATCCACTATCTCTTTTTTCTAAAGGAAATCATCTTTTTTAGTTGTAAGTAAATAAGGAGAGCTATATGGAAATTATCTTACTAAATTACTAAAATAATGTATCCATAAAGGAGTGACACAACTACATACATCTGTGTTTTCACAGCCTTATTTCTGTTTTAAAGCATGACTTAAATTCCATCCCCACGTTATACATAAGTGACTGTAGTGAATATTTCAATAAATTGTGCACTAGATACTTAACACTAAAATAGTCAAAACAATATGTATAATGGGTCTAAAAATATGTTACAGTAATTTAATATATGATCTCTCCAATGCGTAGGTCTCAGTCACCAAATAGTACTCAGGTTCCTTTGGAGAATTTATATAGGAGAGAAATGTGTGTACCAATTGTTGACCAGGCTTTTATTTGGAAAACATGTTTTATTGTACATAGGAGAATGCATAATAGAGTAAAACATAAATGTAACAAATTCTAAAGTCACATCTCAGTATATGCAATCAGAGAAATATTTTGTGTTAAATATGGGGCGGGGCAGATTACCAAAGAATCATATGTCTCAACCTTAATTCTCATACTGGTGAGGTATGTGAATATATGATGATGAATGTGTCCAATCACAGACAACACATTGAATCACCATGGAAAAGTCTTCACCAGAAGTTAACTTGTGTGTTAGAATTTCATGCTGGAAAAACACAGTGTGAAAAAGCTATTAATCATGAGTCAAACTTGGCTATTGCTTGCCTACAGTGATCCCTGCCTACAGTGATCCCCAGTATTCACATGCTTGCATGTCTCCTGCTTCATTTATACCAAAATTGGTCTGTGTGACTACAAGCATTTTATGTGAACATAGCAGATTTTTTAAAAGTCAGGGCATTTTGTTTTGTTTTGCTTTGGTACAGTAGATCAAACTCACGACCTCGTGCTTGCCAGGCAGGCGTTTACACCGCTGAGCTAAATCCCCGAGCCCTAAAAGCCAGTTTTTTAATAGTGTTTTTTAAGCACAGTTCCCCAGACATCTAAGCCCTTTTCATGCTACCTTTCTCCAGAAAGCTAGATTCTTGTGTAGTTATATCTAAAATGGCAGAAAAGTATTTCCACTTATTAGATGATCTGATGCAACATCCTCACTGTGAAAACATCTTTTAAAAATGGGCAAAATCATAAAAAGTTGTTTTGGGGCTGAATGTGTTAACACAAGCTTGTAATCCCAGCTATTGTGGAGGCTGAGGCCAACAAAATGATCACAAGTTCTATATCAGCGTGAGCAAATTGGTAAAACTCTTAAAAATGGATTGGGAACATAGCTCAGGTGAAGATTCTGGGTTCAGTCCCCGGTTACCCCACTCTCCCCTCCAAATAGCAGAGCGAGATAGTGCATGCATGTAATCTCAGCTACTTGAGAGACAAGTAGAATTGCAAGTTCAAAGCCAGCCTGAGCAGTTCAGTGAGTTTCTCTCTCATGTTTTTTAAAAAATCTTAGTGATAGAGCAGTTGGCTTAGCATGCATAAGTCTCAGGGTTCAATCTCTTGCACCAACTAAAAAAGGAAAAATCAATTTGAAGAGCTTCAGAAAGTCATCAAGATGTACAGAATTGCAGTTGGAAAAGAAAAGAGGCCCAGATAGATGAACTAGTCTTTGGAATACTTTATCCTTGGATTTTTTTTTTTTTTTAAGAATTGTGGAGGAGTCATTCAAGAGGATGGCTATTTCTGATGGTATGCTGTGGGTAGACGAATTGGGAGTTGAAGCCTTTCCAAGTATTCCTACAGTTTTGTAAATTACTACAAAGGCATGTGTGAACACAAAATAGCTAAAATTGAAACTACAGATTTTTGAAATACAGAGTGCAAGGGGGAAAAAGTCAAGAGTTTAGCAGGTACAGTAACAAAAATACAGAAAAGTACCCAATGAGGCAAAAATGTATTAACTGATACTAAAATCTCAATGTACAACAAAAGAAACAGTGAAGTCACAAACCAGAATGGAAAAAGGGTATTTGCAAAGTGTATCTGACAAATTATCCAGAATATATGGAAAAGTAAAAAATAGGAAAAAAATGTTAAATGGGTAATAGACATATCTCACAAAGAAGTGTGATTTACAAATGGCTATTATGTATATGAAAAACGTTTGATATCACTAATCAGAAATGCAAATCAAAATCACATTGAAGTTTTACCCACTACAGCAAGAATGTCATTAGAACGAAAGTACTGGCAAGGATGTGGAGAGAACACTTGCACACTTTTGGTGAGGATGTAAATTAGTATAGCCATTGTAGAAAATAGGTTCTTCAGAAAATTAACAGAATTGCCATATGGTCCAGCCATCACATTCCTGGATATCTACCCAAAGGAAATAAAGTCAGTTTATTAATGAAATAGTTTCATATGTGGCTTAATAGTAGAGTTGTGTTTAGCATACACAAGGCCCCCAGTTAAATCCCCAGCACCACCAAAAAGAAACAATTAGTTTATCATAAGTTATCAATAACATCTAGAAAAAGAGGAAAAAGCAATATGCAAATGTAGCAGACTTGTTAATCCTAAAAAAGAAAAATCTATACTTAAGGATATCATAATAAGTGAAAACAAAAAAATTTAAAAATGACTAATGAAAAGGATTATCTTTGAATACCACTTAAAAGCTTTCTCAGTCAAAATCCAGAAGTCAAAGAACAGTGAAATTTCATCTACCTAGAATTCAATATCCATCAAATAATAGTCTTTAAAAATAAGGATAAAATAAATCATTTTCAGGAAAAGATATTCCTAAAAATAACTATAAAGCTGGCTTGAAGTTGAGAGAGGAGGTACTGGGTTGTTTTTATAAGCTGAAGAAAATTGTCTCCAGATTAAATACTAATATGTAAAAAGAATGAAAAGAAAATTTGTGGGCAAATCTAAAGTGATATGAAAGCAAAAACAAATGCATTCACTATCCTCAAAACTGAGCTCCAAATTTAGAGGCTGTGTATTTCCAGTGGGGGAATGCTTGTTACTATTGAAGTTTTAAGGTATGGCAACACAGTGACTTAGACCCTGTCTCTAAAAAAATAATTTATTAAAAGGGCTGGAAATGTAGCTCAGTGTGAAGAATCTGGATTCAATTCCCAGTACTGCCAAAAAATTTTTATGTTTTTACTTTTTTAAGTACTTTTGTTAAAAAATTAAGACGCAAACACATATATTAACATAGTCCTACCCACAGTCAGGAGTTCATTGATATCAGTTTTCTGCTTGTACATCTTGTCCAATGAAGGGGCTTCAAGGGCAGTAATGTGTGTGGAAAAGCATCTCCTATGACAGTAAGGCCTCTTTCTGAAATCCGTTCTAAGGAGCTGCCCCAGGTGGTTCTTGAGCAAGTGTCACTCTTCAGAGATATGTCCATGGTGGTTTGCTTGGTTTTGTTTTATTTTGATCATAACATTGCTTGTAAGCAGATAGTGCACCACAAACATTCCTCTCTACTAATGAAAACTTTTCAATGTTGGGGCCCACGTTTTCTTATTAAGTTGCACATTGAGTATCTACTAACCATTCACTGTGAATTTACTTGAGGATTCCTTTTTCTTCTACTGAAGTCTTTCTCTTGGTAAGCTTCTGGTTTTATTATAATCTTTTGAGATCACCATCATATATGCATTCTGTTATTGACTGAAATGTTATGCAATATATATACATATATGAATGAAACAATATATATATATATATATATATATATATATATATATATATATATGAAATCTGCCATTGGAGCTGGTGACTATTCAGTTGGAAAAAGCTAGAAAAGGTTGGGGATATAACACAGCAGCATAAGCACCTACCTGACAAGCATAAGGTCCTCAGTTTGATTCCCAGTACCAAAAAAAGAAAAAGGAAAGTTCGTTTTAATCTTTGAACTCATCTAAACATATGTGTCACAAAATAACGCAGAACCTAAAGTGTAGGCTGAATCATGAAAACACTACAGTCAAACCTAGAAGACTACCTACCTGAAGGAACAGGCTATCAGTTTAAGTAAATGCTCCAGAAAGACACTTTAAAAAATAAAAGTAGCCGATCTCTTGGAGAAAAGAAGCTAGTGGGTAGGTACTATGACTATGGTTTTTCTTCACTGAATTACTGAGTTTATGCTGCATTACAAGAAGTAACATTCAATATATAGGTTCCAAGTGCCCATTTTAGGTATTATGAAGAGGATGGGGTACAGGTCTAGGAACCAAGAAAATGAATGAACTTCCATCTTTGTCGTTAAAGAAGTAGTCAAATGAAGGGTAAAGGTAAACACATACATACCTAACTATACAATGCAGTGCACAATAAGAACTAAGAGAAAACAGGAGAGGGGGAAAAGAAAGAGTAGTTACTTCAGTATCTATATGAGCCAGGTACATTGCCTACATCATTTTATTTTAATCTTACAATAATGCTGTGAAGTAGGTTTCCCTAGGCAAGGGAATGGTGAACAAGTACAAAGAAGTAATTCAGAATCAAACATAAATAGCACAGCAGAGATTCAAATCTATGTCCTGCCCCAAAGCATGTGCTTCTAACAATCTCATAGGTTAGGAGCCATGTGATCTACAGAAAAAGCTTTACTGATCCTGTACCTCAAATTTATGATAAAGGATTAAGGAGGATAAAATCTTTTATGATTTAAAACATCATTAGGTATCCCATTCAGTGATGATTTGGAATCATTTTTCTATTCCGGAGTGAGACTTTTTCAGCTGGAAGACATGGGGCAAGGTGCTCAACAGGCACTTTCCTGCTTCTGCCATTTCCTCAAGCTCTGCCTTTAAAAGATACATATAATTGAGTTTTACTATTCATATTAGTACCAAACCTCTTCAAATATCTTTATAAAGTAGAGAAAACTCCAAACCAGCCTCATATAAATCATAGGGGTCCACCTTTATTGTTATTAATATTTTTATTTATATAAATGATCACTTTGATTCTTAATTCCTTTTTGTTCAGGTGACTGTGCAGTACCATTTGTTCTTCCCAATTTAACTGCTGGGCTTCACTTGCTCCATGGTTTCTCAAGATCGACCATTTTCATTATTGAATATAAATGTAGATTTTAATTCTATATAGACTCAGCTGACAATCAATGTAAGTTTCTTTTCCATGTGAGTTGTGTAGTGTAGAGGCGATGCTAGAGTATTACCCCACAAAGGGTAACTTAGCCCTATTGTTATGGCTTGTATCTAGATGTCCCCAAAAGCCTTATGTGCTCAGAGGTGGCAGGACCCAGCATGTGTGAATATGGATTAAGACTGTGTGATAAATAAATTGATCTAGTTATGGATAATGGAAGCCCCACCCTGGCTGTGAGTGGCATAAATCCATAGACTTGTAGCTGGGATGGAATACAAAAGGACAGAAAGAAGGTAGGTGCTGCTTTGCTGCCTTATTGCCTGCCCTGCCGTGGATTGTTTCTCTTCTGCCATGCCCTTCTGCCATGCCACCTTGCCTTGGAGTCATCAATTATAGACTGAAACCATAAACTGTGAGCTATAATAAACCTTTCTTCCTTTAATATGAGGATGTCATAGCTTTTCCCAGCAATGAGAAATAACTAAGAGAACTACGTATCTGGTTTTATTTCAGTTTTGCAAATAAGCTACTGGGCAGACCATGTTGTCTCTTGACAGGGTCTATCTTTCCAAGTAAGCAAAAACTGATGCTTGTCATCTGTTGTTTTCCCTGAAGTCCTGAAAGTGTTTACTAATGAAAGACAATCCTATTTCTTAAAATGGTGTCATCCATAGTAGAAATTAAAATCATAAGGAACAATCTCACCCACATTTTGGTTTTGTATTTTTCTTGCTGGTTTTGAGAAAGTTAGTTTTATTAAAAGATTTGAGATCTTAGTTGAGATTACTACAATTACAGTTTTTCACTGATGTGAAACATAGCAAAATTCTAATGATGAAAATGTTTGTTTCTCTACTGATTAAAACTAATGTAAACATTAAGAGATCAAAAGTAACAATATTATAGTATGGTAACAGATGCTTAAAAACTGGTGAAACTGCGGGCCAGTTGTGTCACTCAACTACAGTGTATGAGGTGCTCTAAGACTTTTAGAGTCTGAAAGTTTTATTTCCCATCCAATGCCCGATGTGATGAATAAGGGTTGGTATGTAGTGTGATTTTCATGGGTTGATTCAAGCCACTTGGTTTAAAAAAATCCCATCACTGACTAGTATAGCTTCTTAAATATGTAAGCTTTGGGGAGAAAGTGATAGTTCCCAGTGAAAGCGATATATCCCAGGGAGGGATAATGGTAGATCTCTGTCTTCATTACTTTCTTTTGCTAAGACGCAATACCTGACAGCCACAATTTAAAGAAAAGAAAAAAAAAAGACTTATTTTGGCTCACAGTTTGTGGAGGTTTCAGTCCATAGTCAGCTGGCTCCAAGGTAGGATGCCATGACAGAGACAGACAGACAGACAGACAGAGATCAAGGGAGGAGGGAAGGAGATAGATACTTTCAGACCACACATGCACATACCCCACTCCATGACCTACCTCCTCCAACCAGGCTTCATTCACCTCCCAAATCACATCTAGCTATAAACTCATCAGTGCACTAATCCACTGAGAAGTGGCATGCTCCCACAACTCAATCATCTCCCCAAAGCACCACCTATGAGCACATGAGGTTCTAAGAGAGACATCTTGATATAAACCATAACAATCTAACCAGTGTAGTGCACTTTATTCAAACACACAGTCCACCTGCTCTTAATTTATATGCAATGGTCTGGTGAACTGTTCATATTTCTTTTTTAAAAGAGTGCAGGAAAATAAATGTGTATAAAATACACTGGTAAAAATATTATTTCATGTTCTCATGTTTTAAAACTTTTCATCATATAATAAGAACAGAAGTATATGGTGAATTGATCTTTGTGGTAGTCAGCTTTTCACTGCTGTGACAAAATACTTGATAAACAATTTAAAGGAGGACAGGTTTAATTGGTTGATTTCAGAGGGAGGGGGAAAGAGGGTGGAGGAGAGCGACAGAGACACCAGGGTTCCAGTATACCTTTCAAGGGCATTCTCCCAGTTAACACCTACTCCAACTGTTCCCCACTTCCCAAAGCTTCTACCACTTCCCAAGAGTGCCACCAGCTAGGGACCAGCCCTTCAACACATGGCTTTTAGTGGTCATTAAGGATTAAACAATAATATAATGGAGGTAAATATAGTCTGACATATAGATATGTGACTCATGTATCCTTTCTTAGAAATGAGTAAAATGTCAAATATTTCATTTTTGAAATGTTTTATTTTTTCATTATGTTCATCACAATCTGAAATTACCTCATTTATTTGCATTTCCTGTTCATTGTCTGTCTCATCTGTATTCAACAAAAACTCCACAGAGAAAGGGATGTATGTAGTGTTTTGGTCATTGCAGTACCCTTGGTGCCTAGAACATTGCCTGGCACATAAAGAGTGCTCAGTAAATACTTATTAAATATAATTAATAAGTAATTAATATAAATTGAAAAATAATTAATATAAATTGAAAAACATTCAATAACCACTTTAGAAGGTAATGCAGTGATAGAAAAATGTTTAAATTTTAAAAAGTATTGCAGCAAAAGACATATTGCCAAAAATAATGGGGTGTGTTCAAGTGAGACAAAGTATTTTGAGGGGGATTAATGGGAATGTGTTTTTTACTGCAATAAAATTTTAATTTAAGCATTCACTTTATCTTTTGATCAACACTTACTGATCAACTATTTAAGGCAATTTCTGTCAGGTAAAAACATTCCTACGTGTCTTCATCCACTTTATTCAACAGATCTGGCAATGAGATTTCTGGCTTTTCCCCAAAGTCATAATTATCATGCAAGGTAAATGTTTTGAATTGATTCAGGACATCCAGGCCACTATGATAGCACAGCTAATGATTCAGAAGGATTTCCAGAACTGCATCTGAAAGTGGCAAGAACCATGGGATAAGTACGTCCAAAGCAAAAGGGAGTATTTTGAGGGGGATTAATGGCAATATGTCTTTCATTATAGTAAGTTTTTAAAAATTTAAACATTCATATTTTTAAGTTTTTTATGTTTTCTTAATTACAAGAGCATTTCTATACATTTGAAAAGTACTATGTATCCTGAATATATAAGATATATTCTTTTTCAATATCATGTTTAAAGTGCAGAGGGATTCATAGACCACTTTCTGTTATGGCTTGTATTTAAGTGTCCCCCCAAAGCCTTATGCAGTCACAGGTGGGGCTGGATCTAGAGTGTGTGGCACTGTATTGATTCATGGTAAAATGCTAGCATTAAGGGCACCAGGACTAAGGGTACAAATGCTACCTTCCTTAAGCAGCCTGGATAAGATAAAAAGGAAAGGCAGATCGTGCAGGACCCAGGAAGACAAGGAAAAGCCAGAAACTCCCAAGACT
>RJWT010035668.1:0-13426 GCA_004365215.1 Cuniculus paca | reverse complement strand
GAACCCTAACTGATACACTTTTTCTTGCTATATTGAGGATAGTCTATTCCACAACAATTGAACGATTGATTATTATGATAGTTTCAGTCCTGAAAAGCCTCATTTTCTTCCCTGGATTTATTTTAGTTTTGGGCCAGGAATTTAGCTCAGTAGAGTAAGTTCCTGTCTGGCAAGTACGATATTGTGAGTTCGATCCCCAGTACCAAAAACAAACAAACAAGCAAAAAGGAATTTATATTTTAGTTCCATATGTCAGCATTGGTTGGAAGTTTCTGAATAATAAGAGACTTGTTTCTTACCATACATTCTCTGTAATTCTCTATTTATAGAAGGTACTCACAGCATTCATGTTTATTTGTTTGATCTTCAGTGACTTTGGTTTTGGGGAAGATAGAAATGGAAAGAATTTTAAAAGTAGTTGGCCCACAGAACAAAGGAAAAAATTTAATGAAATCTGGATTATTTACATACACATTTTACTTTATGAATTCTCCATGGCATTTGCAAAGCTTATCCCAGTTCTCTCTCCCTTGTTTTTTTTCTGAGTCCCCTTCCTCTGTTGCTAGTTTATGTGCTTTGGGAATGCAAATTATTTCTTTAACATTAGACCAAAGCAAAACATAATTAGAAAAGGAGATCAAAGTTGCATCCTCTAATACATCTCAAGGCCAAATATGAGTGATTTCTGAATATTCTGTTACTTTACTAAATCTTGTCACACAGATAATCAAAAGTTATGCTACTGCATTTAATTTTGTATTAACCCCCATATTTTGAGAAGGATAGTTTGAGTGTGTCCAAACTAGTATTGATCTCCTTTAAGTGATTGCAAATGGACTCTTTTACTTGGCAAAATTAAGACTTAGTCCAAAAGGTAAGAAAAGGAGGATCCTTAAAAGACATAGATAAAAATTTAAAACTGAAAAAGCATTAAAATTAAAGTACTGAATAGGATCACCAGCATTCATGATGTCATAGGAAGCTCTTTGATTTGGCAAGAGATGGAAATATTCATCGCAAGAACAGGAAGGAAGGACCATTACACATAAAAGTTTGCCTGGCCTTCCTGATTACATGGAAAAACTGTTTGATTAAATGCAAGTAAATGCAGTACTTTGCCTTAAATGAAAAAAAATTTTTGGTGGTACACCCATTCTAATATCACTGTGACAAATTTAAGTAGGAGGGCCCTTCACAGGACCTATAAGTATGTGGTAAATGTATACAGAGAAAATTAAGCAAACAATGCAAAGAGAATACATTTGGAGATCATATCGTGGAAAGTAGGTAAATCAATCCCCTTTTTTTTACAGTTGCCATAGCCACCATAGGGAGACAAAATGACTTGCCCAATGTGATACAGTTTATTCAACTTGACAGAAATATGACAGAAACCAAACACGGTGAATTCTCAATTCATTATTCCTTTTACTACATCACTATAGAAAGAAGGAGCTCTGATAGTGGTGAAGACTGTGGAATGTATTTTAAAGAAGCATGATACATTGCTTAGAAGAGCTTCATGCAGTATAGACACACGCTACATGCACACATGACTGCTCGGCATTCGGATACATCCAGGGAAGAGACGTTGATTAAAAGAAATTTTATGTGTTCTTCTTCCTCAATAAGGATTTTAAGTGATATTGTTTATGCAAGTGGGTTGATTAAAATGTTAGAAGATTTCGTAAGTATGCACATGTGCCAATTTGAGGCAAATAGTAGTTCTCTGTTCCTACAGGACCTTTCACTGAAACACCCTGATTGTTAGGAAGAGAGTTTAGCCTGGAGGGCAAAATATTCAAAACTCAGACTTGTATCTGATTTTGTGACTAGTCGATCTGATATTTGACCGGTTAAAATGATTTTCAAACTTGAAGATGTTGACACTGGCCAGAGTTAAGTGTGGAAAACTTCTACTGTCCTGGAATTCCAGTAATGTATTTTGTATTGCCTTCTGTCCTAATGATCTGGGAAAGCTGGGTTGCTATTAGGTTCATTTCATAATTCATTAGTTTCATTGAGTGATACTAAACTGAACATTGAGAGACAAATGAAAAGTTTGTAAATGATTACATTTTTGCAAAATAGAAATGTAAAAATCTACTTCGTAAATACAGTGCTCATAAGCAACTGTAATAACTGTAAATAAAGGAAAGACAGTCATGTTGACTTTGCTATATATTTAAATAAAATAGTTTTATTAGAAATATTTCCAAAATTTCATGTAGCTATGTATTCTACTATACCTATTAGTAATTTTTAAATATCTTCCTGAAATATATAAAGACAAATGTATGAATATACACATCTATAGACCTAGAAACATTCCCATGCGGTGAAATATGATGGTGAAATTTCTTCTCCATTTGAGCATTCGTGTTGCACTACTAAAGCACATGAGAATTATAAAATGTACTGCATATTCCATCATTATATTGGCCACAGTGTGAACAGGAAAATAGAACCTTTTGCACATTCAACTGATAAATAAGTTCACATTGTTTTTTTAAACCCTCCAGTGACTTGCATACTTAAAAATCCTTATCTGCTCCTTACTGTCCTCACAAGACATTCTTTAATCTGGAGTTTTTCTAAAAACTTCCCTATTTACCTATTTTCAAACTATTAATTTCTTTTTTTCCCACACAAGACCGTTAGAAATTTTATTTTTTATTTGAGCACAGCAATTTGCTCCTACTGTAAAACTTTCACAATTGTTTCTCTGTTTCTTGGACCTCTGTCATCCTGGAAATTACTTTATTCCTGCCTCTTTATGCCCTTTTCTCAGAGGATACTTAATCTAAATAAATAAATAAATAAATAAATAAATAAATAAATAAAGGAAGGAAGGAAGGAAGAATTCTTCACCATTATTATCCTGAGTTCTTCACTAAATTTACATTTTTTGCTATTTATGTATTTACTTTTTATTTTGGTGCTAGGAATTGAAGCCAGGGACATTGAAATGATCTAGATCTCCAGGTTTTTTATTTTTTAATTTCTTTTATTTTTGCGACAGTGTTCCCTAAAATCACTGAGTTACCCAGGTTGCACTTGAAAATGTGACACTCCTGTCTCAGTCTCCTTGAGAGCTGGAATTAAGGGTGTGTGACTTCACACACACATATATACATGCACACATTTATTTTATTTATAAAACCCACTTTCATGTCTATCTTCTCTATAGAAGCAGAACTCTGTGACATTAGTGCTATCTTTTATTTATTTCTATATACTTCATGAATGGATAAGTATCTGACTCAAAAAATTGCACTAAAATAGGGATGAATGAATGAATTCCAAGAAGTATGATATTAATAAAATGGATAATTCTAGGAGTTCCATCCACATCACAGTTAATTAAAGTCTCTCTTTTTCAGTGGTGAGGGTTGATGAGCTCTTTTTTCTATCATTACATAGTAAATCATAAGAATTAAGAAACTAAGATGAATATTCCAATGTCCATTCATTGTGATATTCTTCCATAGGACATGGAAAGCCCATTATTTGACTCTGGAAGATGAAATTTATGTTTCTCACTTAATACTTCTGTCATGTGATTCTGTTATTATGCAATGTTTTGGAGGCATCTATGTTTATTATTATTATTTTGATATTACAGAGGCATCTATGTTTTAATAATATTCACAACTGTTTCTGGTGCCTATGTATTTTGGAAACAAAAAATTAAAACTCTAATTTTGCTATTTTATGGAATGTAATGTGCATTCTTTTTGTGTTATAATGAAATTTCTTTATTTTAAATTTTCTATGTATTGATTTGTTAATGTGAAACACATTAGAGGATAAGGCCATTGTTGATGCCTTGATTAAACAGTTAATATTTCCTGAGTGCCTCTCACATTTCTGGGAATATGTTGAATTTATGTTACAGAGAAAAAGAAATCTTATAATATGAAATTTTGAGGAAACACGTTTATAGAACATAGTAGAACAGCTACATGACCAAATTGAGGGCTGTACAAGACTACAAGGTAGCATAGTAGATGGTCAAGTTTACTTTAAAATTCATGTGTGTGTGTGTGTGTGTGTGTGTGTGTGTGGTATTAATTCTAAGAGTACTTCAATTCCTACTGTGGATCTATATGAAACAAAGAAGGTTGAACTTGGTCAGAAGTAGAGCTTGCCTTGCTCCAAGGTTCTATTATGATTAACCATTTTCAGTAAATGATTCTGGTATCTTAGCATTAGCATACCCACATCTATCTAGAGTAAATTTATGTTTAACAGTGAAGTGACCAAGAAAATCACTCAGGACCAAAATCTTTTAGAATGAAGAATACATAATAATACTTTGATATATATGAGAAATGGAATTGATACAGCCTAAAGTGGCCAGAAAAGGCTCAGTTTTGGCAATGAAATGGCCATTTGTTCCTGGAAAGCTCTTATATTCATCTTGGTAGGAATGAGAGAAGAAATCAACTGGAGGAGTAAGAATGGTGGAGATGCCAACTAATGTGACAGTGTGAAAGAATGTGGCCTCTTTGAAAACTTCGTTAAATTGTGTATTTTATTCATTTAACACATAAAATATTCAAATTTGTTCTCTAAATATCAAAGAAGGCAATGGGGAGAAGATTATGAACCTCAAGGTCAGAATTTAAGTCTTTCTTGAATTTTGTTTCTGGTTTTGTGACCTTGGCTACATTACTCTGAATCTCCTTTGTTCTATTTATCTATAAAACGGGGATTATAACATCTACCTCACAAAATTACATCAAGATTTAAGTAAATTAAAGAATATCTGCAATCTAGCTTGGTACTTGTCATATTCAATAAGTCTAAGATTCTTTTCTTCTGAAGTTGGAGAAGGCAAGATGGTTATCTTCTAGATCCTGGGTCAGGTATCAATGTGTAACTAATCAAATTGTCAGCACAATGTCAAGTTAAGAGACAGATACCATGTGCCAGGACTTAAAGAGACTGTCTTTTGGCCACATTCTTCATTATTAGAATTCCGTTTGTCACAATTCAATTTCATTACTTTTATTTTTTAAATGATTTATCAATACCATGGATTAAGCTTACTGTTCACAAAAGAGCATATAATGTGTCTCATAGAGGTGGACAGTTTCAAACTAATACACAAAGTAGGCCAGATAAGAGAAATAAAATACGGCTGAGTCTTTGTGTGAGTGTACAGTTTTAAAGGGGGAAGTGGTGATTCATGTAGGACTTGTGTCTCCAATTAGCATTTGAGAGATCCCAGCAGAGAATGAATATGTGGTGAGGCGAAGGGAAGAAGGGAGGGAGAGAACCACCATAGATACAGAAATGTGATTGTCCATGCTCTAAGTGTGGGAAGTAAGCTGATAAGCCCAAAAGCAGTAGGAGAAGGAGTACACTGGGACATTGATTAGGTAAATAAAGTTAGAGCTAGATTTTAAAGGCCTTTAAAAGTTAGGCTAGTGAGTTTTGAATTTTACTATCCCACAAAATATAATAACTAGCCTCACTGTGCCAAATAAATAAGTCAATTTCGAGTCAGTAAGTCTTATTTCTCATGAATGGTTTTAAGGTTGAGTTCCCAGTTACACAAATGAAGGACACAGCATCTAGCCTTGTACAGTTCTCTCACAGGGGGATCCAAAATAACATTTCACACTCATACCCTGAAACAACAATTTGGCTTTTTAAGCATTCTATCTACGTAGAGCCTATGCTGATATATATGTATATATGTATTTTGTATCCCTCTGTATTAGCAGTTGGACATCTAGAAGACAGAGAAATACTAATCAAGCTTGTGTAATTCTATTTGATGCCCTTATCCTCAGATAGTAAAAATCTTATGGATTAAAGCAGCATAATAGACTTACAGCCTTTACAAAACACTGTGGGGTATTTCAGGGGTGAAATCAGCAGTTTTAAATTCCAGTGAGCAGCAAATATTGTTTGGGCAGACTTTTTAATATTTCTGGCCCTCAGAAACCTAATCTTTTCCCATTTGGGGGTGACAGTGACCTTAAATCAGCTATTCAAAATCTGTTGGCAAGTGAAATCAAAATATATGCTTAGACAACCTTTTTTGCACATCTTCACAGAGGGGGAAAAATAATCAAAGGAGTTCTCAGCCCAGAATATAAACTATGCTGACAATTACACTCATCCTGCCTAGATATTTCCTGTGCTAAACTTCATGAGGGGAGTAATGCAAAGCTTCCTTGCACATGGAGAAAAATCAATTTCATAAAGATATATCTTCATGTGTCATGATCCAGTGTATGATTGTGGCCTTTGATGTCTATTTAGCTGGCAGCAAATTTACAGCCATAACTTTTAATTCCCAGCAATGAGTGTAGCAAAAATAACTTAACAGTTAAATAGGAACCTTGTGCTCATTGGGTGACTATAATCAACTGCCAGGAATGACCTTGAAATTGGACATTCCTCTGCTTAAGTGCCATTAGCAATATTTTTTCGAAAAGCAAACCATTTAGCTGGTTGGTCAAAAAAAATGTCGATAAAAATCTACTGTTGGCTACTCTCTAAATTGCATTGCACTATCTGTTCACCAGCTGAGGGTGAAGAGCATTGTATATTAAAAGATTTTCATTGTGTAATAATGTGAATACCAGCAGCAGTAATTATAAAATCAATAATTCGTAATAAATATGTCCTCCTTATATAATTACTAAATGATTGCAAAACCAATATTATGCACTAGTTAGAATGGAAAAGATTCCTGTTAAAGACTTTCTATATTACGCATTATTGTGAAAATCTTAAACACTCTTGGCCAAATGAAGCAAAGCTTTAACCTCATCAGAATTAAACTAACTACTATTTCCTTCAAGCTACTAAAAAGTATTTGATTCATGGTGAAACTAAGTATTATATTAAAATATCTGTCTTCTGCAGGAGGATGTGTATGGTAGCTCTCCTTCCTTCTTTGTTTGGATAATGCTGTTGAGACTTTTTACTCAAAGAGAAAAAAACTATGACATAAATATATATATATATATATACATATATATCTTCAAATATCTGCTTCAGAAATCCATCTAATTGTTATTTATCATGTCATATAAATAAATCCAAATTCACAAAAAAATTGTCATTAGCACATTGTTTAATTTACCCTACTAAGGATCAGGTTTAAGCTGAGAGAAACTCAAGAAAGTTAACTTTCTGTGAAGGAGCATTTTTTGGACTTTAAGAGCACGATTTCAGAATTGCCCATAATTCTGTGAGGTTGCTGAAAAGAGGTCACTGCTCTTTACTACTGACCATTCCACCACCCAAGGATGACCTTTCACCAGTGGCATTACCTGCATTTGAACATGCCACATTTGGCATCAGAGACAAGAAGGTTAGTCTCTAATATATGCATTTACTCTACATTTTCTCAAGGAGTATTTAAAGTGTGTATTTTTTATGACCACACAGCTTTGAGAGAGAAAAAAAAGAGAATAAAAAAACAGAAAATTGTGATTCTTAGCTTCAGGTGGTTTGCTAATTAGGGACATAACCATTTGAAAATTACCAGAAATAATGTTTATATCATAGACTCTTGATGGTAGTCTTGAGTCTTGTGAAGACAATATTGATTTCTCTATTACAGGAAAACCTTTGTATATGACCATCTGATGCAGAAATTTATGATCAATGCATGCTAGGCTGATGTCAAGATCCGAGTGGATTCAACTGGCTGCATCCTTGAGAATATATATATATATGACTGTATTTCTGGGACTTAACTTTCTGATCTCTCAGTCCTAACCCTCCTGGTCCACTATAGAACAGAGCCATCATCATCCCTGTATAGGACTTAGATCTTTTCATTATTGTACAGTACTAGTCATGTGTCTGAAGTATATCCATTGCATATTATTGTATATCAAATGGAAATAGTGGATATGTGAATATCTAAAGGATAAGTAATTCTTACACAGCTCTACTCGAGTCATGTTAAAGCAACTGGTAGGAAGTGTGAGGAAGACCTATACATTCTCAATGGGAAAGAGCTTTGAAATGCACTTTTAAATAAGATAAGAAGTCACTGATTTTTAATAATATAGTAACAAAACTTGTCATTTTAAAGAGTATTATTTTGTAAATATGTAAATATTTACATATATGCAAATAAGCAGGAAAAATCTATCAGAAGGCAAGCAAACTCTATATAGGCTATTAAAAGAAAGAAAAGTAGGGTGTGAATAAAAGAAATATATCATTTAACTTACATACCTCTGTATTTCTTTAATCTTAAAATTTGTGTGTAACTGTAATTTGTTTTTATTGCTGTATACCATTTAGTGTTCCAAATATATATATAGATATAATATCAAATGAAACATTATAAAAGACTATTTATCTGTTTCCATTTTTAATAAGACTATAAGAAAACAAAACCAAACTATATGACTTAAGGATGTGTGCATAGTTGGTAAAAATATGAATAGAAACAAAATTATAATTACCACATCAGGGCAGGATAGTGCTTGATTCCAAGAAAAGGATGGAGATCATTGCTTAAACTTAGACATTTAATATACTTTTCTGTCCATATGATCTATTTCACAACTAACACAAAATTATAATAGTGTACTATAAACAAAAAAACAGAGTGAAGATAAATGACCATTATTTACAGAATTGACATAGCTATAAAAATGGAATAAATGAGTAGCTTAGAGACTTTTGTATAAGATGATAGACATATACCATCAAGAATAAGAATTTGGCTAGCACAAAAAAACTTCAATATAATAAGGATAACACCTCTAATGCGCTTAATTTTGCAGAACTTACAGAGATATTTTTTCTATAAGGGCATCATTCATTTTTCAAAATAACTTGATAAAATATTTTTACAGATGAGACACAAAACCCTTGTGAATCAGAACCATTAGTGAATACCTAACACTTCTTAGACAGTGAGTCTATTATTAGTGGATGCCTTCATTGAATCACTGCCTCTCATTCCCATTAGCATGCTTCCATTTCTTTATGCCTGGCAGTGATTCCTGATCACATTCAATCCTCCCATAATCAGATGAAATTGTGTTAATTGTTTCTATAGTTGAGAAAACTGAGGAAGAGATTTTGGAAACGGGTCCCATAACCCACAGATGTAGGTAGCACAAGTCACTTTGTATGCAAAGCTCAAGTTCCTATCTCGTACACTAAGAATCCCCAAGTGTTTAAAATTTAGACCACACTGCCATAGACTGAATAATATTCTTGAAAGAGTCATATGTTACAACTTTAATCACGAATGAGACTCTATTTGGAAATAGAACTTTATAGGAGTCATGAACCCTAACCCCATAGAACTGGTGTCAAGACGAAGAGGGACAGCAGAGATGTGGACACAAAGAGAAAATGCTGTGCAGACAGAGCAAGCAGGGGGACATATGGAATCTGGGAGAGAAGCTTCCAAGGACATCTGGAATCAAACCCTTCCACACGTTTCAGCTTGTAGGGCAGTCACAAAATAAATCTCTAGCTTTGAAGTCATTCAGTCTGCTATATTTTGTTATTGGAGTCCTAGAAAAGCAATGCACACAGTACAGTACTGTGAATGTTGAGCCAGTCCCACATACGCATATCCCCCCAATCAATTCTGTAAAATAAATAAATAGGCAAAAAGCCAGTGTTGCAATATAAATGTTTTCACCAGAGGGGCATCTTAACTGAAAATCTACTTTATGGAAAATTATTAAAAGTTATAAAAGCATGCACAGTGAATGATGATAATCTCATTTATTCCTGTATACCAGGAATATTTTCCCATAATGTCCTACAGTCTTTTCTTCCTTAGATATTTTGAAAAGATCTCTGTGTACTCAAGTGGATAGTGTGCATGTGTCCGTTTACTAAAGTAGAAAAATATTATTCTCTTCAACTTTTGCTTTTTAATCTAACCACATGTCAAAGATAAATCAAGGATCAACACATGATCATTCAAGAATATTTTAAAATTTAAAACAGGAAAATAATAGAACAGCAGTGAAGCGTATAAATATAATGAACACCAATATAACTTCTCTTCTCAATTCTACTTTGAATTTCTTTTAGTCATTTCCCTGTTTATCTCATGTTAACATGTGATAACATGTACTGGCATGTTTTAATTCATATATTGCAGACAATATATGTATCTACTTGTATTTACAGGACAGGATATTTTGATGATTTTTAACAACTTTTACTTGCCTTTACTCATTCTCTCATGCATATAATTTAGGTAGTACAAAAAATTTATAACAAAAATAAATTAATCTTATAATATTAGTTGCAATACGGTTTATTACAGTTGAGCAATTATTTATTGTTGACAGACCAAGTATTTTACTATTACTCTATTGAGACTAGTTTTTTGTAAAGTACTTATAATATTGAACAATTTCACTTTTAGAAATAATTCTATTTATCTATTCATAATTTCCTCAAAACAGTCACACAACCATCAAGATTTTTCTCCAGATAAACAAACATATCACACAATCAGCCCCTTCCTTCCTCTCTTTCCTTCTTTCTTCTCCCTTCTTTCTTTCTTTTTTTTCTTCCTTTTTCTTTTCTTCCTCTAAGTACATATATATATTCTTGTATTCATCAATCTATTGTCCATCTGTCCTGGAGACCATCTTTGCTATATTAGCTAAATTCAGGAACTGGTTTTCCTTAGACCTTTGGCTTGCTTATTATCCTGGAACTTTGTCTGCTCTTTATTCCTTTTGAAGTTCCTTTTTCCTATATGTTACTCCTTCTCTCTTAGTTTTATGACTTGTATCCATACTCATTCACTAGCAGTTTCCTAAAATGTTGGGAGGGATACATACTTGTAGAGTATTTGCACATCTTAAAATGTTCTTTATTACTGAAACTTACAGTAACTTAAAATAATTTTCAAACATGTCTCCAAAGACTTACCTCTAGTATCAGCAGTGCTGTTTTTGAAAATTCTGACTATATTTTCATTCCATTTCTTATAATAATTATCCTCAAACCAATTTGATTGATTTTCTTTATCTCTCTTGTATCCTAATTTATCAATGCTGTGTTTCATTGCACTAATATTAAATCCTTACTCAGAGAAAGTTGTCATATTCTTTAATCTTGTAACTACTGTGTCTGAATAGTTCTAAGATTCTTCACCTTTGGCAGACAAAATAATTTAAAGTTATCCTTTGAAGAATCATGTCTTATGCAACTATTGAAATGTATCATAAATAATTATAGATATGAGAAATATTTAGATGTGTCAGACATTCAGGGATGTACAGGAGTTAGTGTTGGACCTGTCGAATCTGTGCTATGAGACTTCCATGTAGAGATAGAAAATAGTTGTTAGTTATACACATTTGGGAGAGAAGTGTGAACATAAGAGATAAACTTTTGAATTAGCACACATATGGTTTTAAAACTGTGAGTCAGGATGTTATCATCAAAAGAATCAATGTAGCTTAAGAATAAAAGACGATTAAACCTGGGCCCTGGGGCACTACCATAATAAGGGATAAAGGGGTAGAAAAGGATATTGAGAAGAAGCAACTAGTTAAATAATAAAAAATAATAAAAACTAAGAAAATGTGGAGTCCTGGAAGACCATGCATAATGAAGAAGAGAATGTGCAACTGTGTCAAATGCCATGAAAAGGTCAAGTAAAATGAGGCTGAAGCTGGACCATCGTGTTTATTTATGTAGATCTGAGCAAAGAAGCTGGGGTCAAGCTTTGTTAGGAATGGGTTTATGAGAGAAATGTGCTGAAGGTATTTGATGAATGAGAAATATTGTTCTCTCTATGTTTTCAGTTATGGAAAATCTTAAAGGACATTTATTTATTTGTTAGAGGAGAGGACCCAGTAGAGAACAACACAGAAAATAATTTAAGAGAGAAGAGTGTGTTTAGAAACAGTATCCATAAATAAGTATAAAAATAGAGTTAATATTCAGGCCTGAAACTTCAGTACTCAAAAAGTTGCAAAGTTGGTCCTGGTGTCTGAGAATCTGGTTTTACAGAGTGTCTTTAACTTGCCAGGAACTTGTAAGTGTAACTCAATCAATTTCAACTTAATGAGTGATGTGGTTTGTGCTCAACACTGCCTTCCTTTCTGTGAGTATGAAATTTTAGTACGTACTGGGCAGAAAGTGAAAAGATAACCAGCTCCTATTTAAAATCTGGGATGTTGAGTCTCTAGTAAACTTCCTTGTTACTCAATGTTTTGCACAATTTGTCAGCACGCTCTGGCCGGGGAAACTACCCATGTATTGTACATGATTCCTCTGTAGACGACTGTCGTCCTCTGGTTTACACTGGGTGCTGCATCATGTGTCCTTGTCCTGTGATGCTTTTATCATCATTTAATTATACTAAAACATAGCCATGAAGATGCCTATTAAAAGATTTATATCCTACATAGCAGACAGGTTATGTTTATTTGAGATTTTCATGCATCAGCTAGGTTATTACAAGTAAAGATATTGTAGTTGCCGTAGATATGTAGAGATATTGGAGATATATAGATAGGTGGATATTATAGATATGGTAATGAGACAAATGAACTTTAGTGTCTCTTTCAGTTGTTCCTATGTACCTTAGACCTAGCAATTCACGCATCATATAATATTCCTGTCTTGTTAAAATATAATGCACATCTTTTTTGATTTTGCATTAGACTGGTGACTTGAAACAATGACTGCTATTGTCCTTGTACATTTCACTCACCCTAGCACTTTTCAGAGACTGTAGATAATTTTCAGTGGGTTTCTATTAATTGCTTTCTCATGAGTCCATTAAAGGCTTTTGGATCTGAGCCTTTACTTGGGTTCTTCAATATCTACAAATTGTCAAACCTGATTTACAGAAGCAGAAAATGAGGAATTGCAAATGATTTTTGATATTCTCCTATGTTCTTCAGCTCCCATATACTTTCTTCTTTTCTATCCCTCTTACCTATGCAATGTATAGTCTCTTGCTATTACTTCACTTCCCAATGCCCTCAAATTAAGTTCACTCACAACACTGCTATTTCTTGTCCCTGTCTAGTCATTTGATTTGTATCATCTTTCTAGCATTTGTTAATAGTCATATCCAAAATGTCCCAATATTGGTTTATTTACTTAGAAGTTAGTTCACATTTCTTTTCCTTTGTAACAGTTTCTTGTTTTGGCAGCACATATACTATTCCTCTGTAACAAACCACACAAAAATTTAGTGACTTAAAAGAAAAAGCATTTATTATTTGTCAGTAACAGGGAGTTAGTTTTGCCTATTGATCTGGCCAGACTTAGCTTATTGGAAGCAAACTTACTCTTATATATGTGATTAACTGGTGCAAATATGGGGTCTCTTGGTGTAGAGTCTTACTCATCTGTCTGGCAGTTGACTGACTGCTAAAGAGTTAAATAAACCCTCATCTTCCATTGTCTATCAAGCTCCCTTGGGCTTGTC
>RJWT010035667.1:0-13433 GCA_004365215.1 Cuniculus paca | reverse complement strand
ACTTTTATGTGGTTCAGGTTTATCATTCTTTTTCTTGGTAATTTCTAAGACACTTTTTTTTGGTGGTGTAGAACCCAGGACCTTTGTGCTCAGCTACATCCCCAGCCCTGTTTTTATTTTTATTTTTTTTTATTTTAAAGGGAATAAAACAAAACAGTAAAACAGAATAAAAACAGTGAGAACAGTATTGTATTTCAAAAACAAGAAAAAAGGAAATCCTCCACAGTTGCTGTATTGCCTATTGTTATCCTCTAAATAGATGCTCAGACTCTCAGCTTTAGGCCTGCAAAGTCAATCAGACAACACAAGCATTAAGTTGTTTTTTTCCTTTAGTTGCTATCATCTCAGCCTGTGTTCCTCCAAATCAGCCAGCCAGTTGCTTACCAGGGTTGGGGGTGGGGCGGCAGTGGCGCTCTTCTTGTCTCCCAGCCTGCATGCTGGCTGGCTTATTGCAGGGCATGGGTTGGCTTCTTGGTTCTTCTCCCAGCCCACAATTGCTACTGGCTCACAGGAGGGTGCCGGCCCACAACTATCACTCTAGCCTATTTTTATTTTTATTTTTTTTCCAGCCCTATTTTTAAACTTAGAGGGGTATTTTTGGTGGGGGGAAGTTGTTTGGTTGGTTGGTTGGTTGGTTGGTTTTGGTTTGGGGTTTTTTGGTTTTTTCGAGGCACAGTATCACTAAATTGCCCAGGCTATGCTAGAACTCCACCTCAGTCTCAGCTTCCCAGAGTGCTGGGATTACAGGAGGGCACCATCTTGCCTGGCTTCCTCAGAAATTTCATTTCTATAATAGCTTTGAGGTTAAAAATACTTCAAATGTTTGCTGTTTCTCTTAGTAAGATATTGTTAACTTAATTGGAAAACTATAAATCCAAATGGTAGTCTTATATTCATTTTATATTAATGTATTTGTTTATATATTTGAGAATATATATAGTATGTCCATGCTTTCTTTTTTTTTATATCTGAATATATATAGTAGTTTTTGTGGGTTTTTAAAAATTAGGTATTTGAGAAATACCAGATAAGTTAGATGCAAATGTTAATTCCCTAATCATGTAATACCAAACACATGTATGAATATGGGCTCATTTTTCTTCTCAAGTTTTAAACAGGGTCTCAAAACACTTGGTGTATTGGAGAAAATTCAGATGTACCCAGAAGCATTTTGTAACATCCTCTGTCATAAACCTGAGAATCTTTCTGCAAAAATCCTCAGAGATCTTTTTACTGTACACACACTACCTAACGTACCAACATTGGGGTTTTGGAACAGTTACCTACAGAGTGTTGAAGGTATGTGGATATTTTATTTTTATTTATCTCAGAATTTTTGCTTCAGCATACTTATTCAGCAGTTTTGCTTCTTAATAGTAATAAGATATATCTGCTAACTCCAAATTTACAAAAGAAATTTACTTCAGAACAAGTTTACACGACTGAATTGGAAGTGAAGAAAGAAGATTACAGAATAAATTTATATTTTGCAATTTGTTTTCCTCTACATAATTTGAGCTGAAAGGTGTTTTTCATGGAAAACCTAAAATATGTAGATGATTGGAAGACCACAAAACAGTGTCGTTTTCTTTTGTAGTAGTTGGAACTGAACTCAAAGAGAGCTGAGCTACATCCAGCCCTTTTCATTTTGTGATAGTCTCACTAAATTGCCAGCCTAGCTTCGAACTTAAAATATTCCTGCATCAGCCTCTTGAATAGCTAGAATTATATTGTGCACCAATTTATTTGGTGCCAATAAAGAGCGTCTAGTAGTCTTAAAACTCATCTTTTAGTTTATCTTTTTTTAGGACTATGTCAGTGATGTTTGTCATTGAGCACTAGCAGTGTAAAATTACTCCATTTAATAGAATGGAAAAACTTTAACTTTGCTGTTTTTTTGCCATTTAGTTTTTTCCTTTCATTTGTTAAACTTGCAAATTAATTAGTAATGACCTGAAAGTGGTAACATATATAGTGAATGGTTGCACAAAATGATTTTGAGTCCTTCTACATTGAGATTCCTTTCATGAATGTACTGTTTGCCTATTACTCTATCTGACTTAGTGATTTAGTAATTTGCCCAAGAAGTAAGTAGAAGTCTGTGCCCTACAGTATTCCAGTTTAGTTGGGGAAAGAGGCAGTGATGATAGCATTATGTAATATGGTTTTGTTCTATATTTTTGTTTTTGTTTTTTGTTGTTTTGTTGTTCATTTTTACTGTTTAACTTTTCAGATGGTAAATCTGCAATAACAATGGAAGACATTCTTATTTTTGCAACTGGTTGCAATTCCATTCCACCTGCTGGATTTAAACCCACTCCTTCAATTGAATGTCTGCATATGGATTTTCCCATTGGAAACAAGTGTAAAAACTGTTTAGTTCTTCCAATCACCAGTACATATAAAAAATTTCAAGAAAATATGGACTTTGCCATAAGAAACACTCTTAAGACTAGAAAAGGAAAAACATTCTCACCACAATGAACATTAAAATATTTCTTTGAACAAAGAAACGCTTCTTTACAAGCTGCTATTGATAACTTTCCTTTGTTTCAGAAATCTATTAATCATCACTTTTGAACAAATTTGTCATCTTCTTGGCCTGTTAAAACTTAGGATATGTACATTAAAAAATGTTTTGGCCATTTAAACAAAAAAATTTTTGTTAAGGCCTTCTAGTCAAAGTTAGTGATTTTTTTCTGTTTTCTTAATATGCATGCTTTACAAACGTCAATATACTTTTAGAATGGTTGTACAGATTTAAACAGGTGTAGAAGCATCTTATATGAAAAACCTAATCTTTTTATAAATTAGAATTGCCTATAGGATGCCATGATTTTTCTAATTTTATGCAATTTTCAAATTCTTTATTTTAAAGCATTAAATAGAAAAGCTAGCCAGATGTGGTGGCGCATGCTTGTAATCCCAGCACTTGGGAGGCTGAGGCAGGAGAATTACTGTAAATTCAAGGCCAGTCTGGGCTACATAATGAGTTCAGGCCAGCCTGAACTACATAGCAAGATCCTGTCTGAAAAAAAAATGTTGTCAGTTAAAGTCTCGTAAATAAAAGGTACATATTCTGGAGTATGCAGTATATGTATGCTTGTCTAGAATGGCACTAAATTCATTGCAAAGATGTTTTTAGATTACTGATTTATATATAAATGAATCCTGCAATTATATTGTGCTTAAGAGAAAGTATTAAATAGAAAGCAGAATTGCACAGGTATTCTGGAATGGACATCCCATGGGCTTAAAAACACTTCCTGAGGTGAATAAAATGTGAAAAATACTCAAGAACATGTATCTTCTTTAAAGCCATGATTTTAATCATGAGGGTTTTTTTTTCCCTGTATCCTATGTGTGCTATTCGATATATTTGATCCATAGTCACTGTGCATATCTGAATATGGATTATCATATGGTTGATTTGCTGTTTGACAGTTGTTATCAAGATGGTTGTATTATAGATAAGCTGCTATCATAGCATTATACAATTATCTTCTTTACTCTTGAAGTATACCTGCTTGTTTAGCTGGACATTATGGAGGAAGCCAGTAATCCCAGCACTCAGGAAGCTAACGCAAGAGGATCTGTCCTGACTGAGGCTAGCCTGGGCTACATAAGTTCAAGATCCACCTGAACTACATAGCAGAATCCTGTCTCAAAGGAAAGCGGGGGGAGGGGCGGGGGGAGAGGAAATATATCTGTTTTTGTATTAGCAATGTATAAATAAACTTAAAAAAGAAATACAAATAGCCCACACAGTATTTTGTTTTTGTGTATTCTATAAACTCTTAATTTTATTTTTAACTATATTAACGCTATTAGAAGTAACAAGAAATCATGTAATAATTTGAATATATACAGTCCCATAGTCATATCCCCATTATTTATACCCTTACAAAAGAAATTGTAAAAAAACTAACGTCACAAGTCTATTATCAAATAAAAATGAAACAAAGCCACTGTTTCCTGCTAATCATAATGATAACTAATTATATGAAGATCAATTTGATACAGGTAATATATCTCTTAATACCAAAGGAAAGCTAAAATATAATTCTGGTGTAATTTTCTTACTACCTCGTATATTTATCTAGTTATCCTTATTCTAAGACATTACATTAAAAGTTAAACCAGGCATTTCTTATGTTTTGTGTTAAATTCTGTTAGAGTGTCAAAAATAACTAAAGGTCAATTATCAAAAACTACTTTGAATTTCTAAACTTCATACTCAGCTACACTGCTTTTATTCCAAATGTGTTGATGATTGGATACTTCTACCTAGCTTATCTAAAACATTAAAAGCCATTAAATCAGTGCAACCCCACAAAGCTAATTAGTTTTCTGGTTTGTATTTTTAGTTTCTCTTAGAATAGTAAAAGCTCAACAGTTGTTTACTTTGTTGAGATGGGGTAAGGGACAATGTGTTTGGGTTAGCTACAATTAAAAACACTATCAGTTTCTCATTACAAAAATGTATAAATAGAGCTTTAGCAGTAGGATGGTATAAATAATTTAGGATATTGCCTCTTAAACACCATACTACAACATTTTTTCTGGTTTGAAGGATGTTCCATTAGTATGATTTTTAGGTTAATCTGTATAGGCAAGCCATATCAGAAAAAATTATTTTCTATAGTGTTACTATGACACATGGTTGGCATTGTAATTCTTTTTCTATTCAGGTTACAGCAAAATTCTAATACTGAATTTTTGAAGGGAATCATGCTACAAGCCTTTATATGTTTGTTTCTTAAATATTTTAGCTGTCTAAATAATATATATATTTTGAACTTGTTTACTCTTTTAATATTGGTGAAAATTATAATACATCTATTGTTAATGGTTTAGTTTTATATTCATTGTTTAAAACAGTTTTTAAACTGTTTTAGTATGGAAATGTTATCTGAAGGCCTTTTATACAAAACTACGTATTGTGCTTGTTTTTCCTGTTTTAGTATTTAAGGTAAAGGTTCTTTAAAGTATGGGAAAATACCTTACGATTTTATACTTTGTAATATTTACTTTCTGTGTTATGAAGTTTTTTTTTGTTTGTATTAAGTAAAAGACCTTCATTTGATTACTACATCAGAATTTTTTATTTCTATTATATATATTTACGTTTTTCCCCCCTAATTATAAGCAAGCTATGGGAACTTCTATACTATAATGTTAAGTAAAGGAGGTATATAATGAATGTTTTCTCAGTGACTTTGACTTTGGCATTCAGTCATTATAAGAAAAGAATTAGAAGAGTCTATTTATAATATGTAATTGTTTATATAGTGACCATCACATACTTCACTGTTATTTTTTCAATAAACTATTAAACTAGTTTTATGATTCCAGTAATGTAATACAAAGTTTTGTGCTCCAAGTAATACAAAATGTAAAAGCATATTTAATGATGAATTCCTTGAATGTATATTACCTGTTGTTCAGGAAAATTTGTATTGCCCTAAGGAGACATGGTTTTCTAGTTCTGATTTTGAACCTTATCTTTTCCAAGTACATTCCAGTACCTTTTTTTATGCCTGGTGTTATGCTAGGTGGTGGTTTATATTTTGACCTGTTTTTCCCCCTTTTAAAGATGACCAGATGTAATAAAGAGCATGATGTTTATAATGAGGTTTTCTAAATGAATTGTTTATGCCACTAAATATGAAGCACTTAGATAAACTAACTTGCTGGGATTTAACAAAGTTAAAATTCAGACAAAATTGGGTAAGATCATTTTCTCTCCATATTTGAGGGATCCTATAAGCAGCTGTTGGCAGAGACTCAGGAACCTCTAGAAATGAGTTTCCGGATATTCTGTGATAAAAATTAATGTAGAATAATATTTTGCCAGAATAAATTATTTAGGCTCAAAACCTCGGTACAGTCAGATAAATGTGTATAGTAACTTAGGTAAACTAACACTAAAACTTTAGGTTATTTTTATTTCTGATTCTAATACAAAACAATGTATTAGTAGTCTGTTGCTACAGTTTTCTATTGGTATATTATAAATTCATGGCCCACTCTCTAGATCAGGACAGTTCATATCTTACATATATAAAATATATGGTAATATTTTTATTACAGTAAAAGACATTGCCATTAATCCCCCTTGAAGTACTCCCCCTCGTTCAGAACACTTATCCTATTCTTTGCACTTTGTGAAGAAGCTCTGAAAGTCCTCTTTCGTGAGCATCCTTCTGAGTTGTGATAAAAGATAAGGCCATCCAATGGATAAGCAGGCTCATAAAAACATGGTGTATCTTCATCTACCTTATTCACAGGATCTGGTACTGTGCGACTCCTGGCTCTTCCCCAGAGTGAAAATAATGAAATGTCTTGAGTTAATTCAAGACATCAAGGTGTATGTATATGCAAGGTGACAGTATATGCACACACACAGCTCATTGTATCCATTTTGACATCCAATAAAATACGTGGATTGCAGATATCAATATTGGATACGTTTTGAGATCATGGGGCTTCACATGTACATTCAAACGGCAGCACTACTACTCCCCCACCCCCAAGCATTGTGAGTTTGTCACTACTAAAAGGAAGGAGGAAAATTGCCTCTTTTTTTTTAACCTTCTTGGCTTCTGTGCCCTTGCAGGAAAAACCTTAGACTTAAGACCATTCTCGTGAGATGAGGCCAGTTTACATCAATACTCCAAAGCTTTCCATGCTTCCAGCAGAGAAGAAATGAGACTCCTGCTGCACTGGGAAACAAGGGAAAGCAATACTTCGTTGCATTTATTTGTCATAACCCTTAACAACCTTAAGAGTTACTCTCACTACTTCATCTGTAAAAACCAAGCTAATGGTCTAGTAATTAAGTTCTCAGCGCTACACTACTCTCCTACCCTGAGATCAGTCTCAAGTAGCTAACTTTTGAGTGTGGAAACACTAACGTTTGAGATTGGAATCACTAGCAATTCAGGCATTGGTGTCCGCTGGATGTTCAAATTCTACAGGACAAAATCGGTACGGAGAGCCCCGCAGTTTGCGTCCGTCGCCAGGGAGAAAGCCTTTGGCTCCGCCCCCTCGGGCTCAGCTTCCGGGGCGGAAGGGACGGCCACGTCATCTTCGAGCCCGGCTGGCCCGCAAAGCAGTGGATGGTGGGAGGCAAGATGGCGACGGCAGCTAGCATTCGGGAGAGGCAGACAGGTACTGGCTTACTTCTCTCTGCACTTTCGTTCTGCGCAGCGACGTGCTTTCCCTCTGCTTGTCGCTCTCACTTGGTCATGGTGCGTGCAGCCCAGAGACCGATTTCTAGGAGTACACTGACGTAGAGCATCAGGGGCCCCTCCCCTTGTAGCTTTGGGAAAAAGATGCCTTAAGCTCTTAAGGACTCGGCCCCTCTCCTGTAGTGGAAGAAAAATGGGCTTCAGAGATAGAATTTTGCTGTGGTCCCACTTAGATTACTAAGCCTTAGAAGGCCGTCACGACAAGATCTGGCAGCTGGTATGTTTTTTCTTGTGTTGCCACTTAAGAGGTCTTTAGATTTGTTTCTGTTTGGATTTTACCTCTTCGAGTTTTTATTTTTCACTTTTCCCAGTCTTAACATTTAAAGAACTCCGTTTTCCAGCATTTACAACACAGTTAGAAAATTTAGGTGGCGTTTTTCACAGTGACTTATTTTGTGCCCTCTCACTTGCATCAGTCTTTTGGAGGAACCTGAAGAAAAATGCCAGAGGATGATTTTCTTCCTCCGTTTGCTGGAAGAAAATGAAGAATGGCAAAAACAAATTAATGGCTTACTCATTTCAGTTGTTTGAAAGATTAGTGTGCTAAGACAGTTAATAGTTTTATCTTCTTCCATAGAGGATGTTTATATAGGTTCCATTTCTGCAGCGAAATGTGGTAAAGATAAATATTTCATCCCATGAAGTTTGATTTTTTTTACATCTTAGATTTTTTTTTTAGTTTTGCCACATTCTTTGTAAACTTCTGATGACTTGTTTAAACCTATATCCTAGTTGTCTTTAAAGTTATGAATCTGTTCTGCAGAGCCAATGGAAATAAACCATTAAGACTCATATTTGGAAATTCTCTCTTCTGAAATTACCTGCTTTTTGCATGGAAATAATTGGCTACAATTAATATGGACTTCAGCTGTATCTGACTTGGGTGGTACCTGATTCTTTTCCTTATCATTTGAAGAAAAAAATGGATTTCAATCTAATAATGACAAACTAAGCATATATGTTCTGCTTTTCTCAGTAGCTATTTTAGTATAAGCTGTCAGCTGAAGTCAAGCATAACTTAAATATGGGAAAATCCATTAAGATTTGGGGAATACTTGACATGCTTAGTATTTGTAAGCAAAGGTAGTCCTTGTCTTAGCAGTGTAGTTCTGATAACCTAAGCTAAATGAATTAGATCGTACTATATGTTAAATAACATGTCACTTTGACACAAAAGAATTTTCACTCAGTTTGGGTAGAGGAGATAATAGTTGGTATTCATTGAGTATTTGTTGCCAAGCAGTGTTTAGGTAGTTTTTAAGCCTTATTATCTCTTTTACAGATAAGGAAACTAAGGCACAAAGAGATTAACTAGCATGCCTGTTTTTGGTTTGCCTGAAAAATCTTTATTCATCCTTTAAAATTCACCTCAGATGCCATTTTCTTATGAAAGCTGTGTGGATTCCTCCCCTTTTTATGCTTACATTTGATTCAGTAGACACAGTAAGTTGCTTCTTCTGTGTGACTTGCAGGTTCTTGCTTATTTTCCCCACTTGTGAACATTGCAGAGCTCCAAACTAACTGCCTTTCTCCTGTAGTGATCTCATCTAACGTCTTTAAGTATTAGCATGCTGATGATCCCCAGGTGTATATTGTTTTTTTTTGAATCTCTCCACTGAACTCGGTCCTCTTACCATTTAATGACAACTTCATCTTTTTGGTTGCTCAGGTTGGATATCTTGTAATTTTCTTGACTTTTTGATGACATGTCAGATCTGTCTGTAAATGTTGTCAGTTCTATTCTAAATATGCATCCAGTACCTAACTACTGGAATTGCAGTCACCCAGGTCCAATCCACCTTGAGGTTCTGCAATAACCTATTTATCTCTTTGCTTTTACAACTCACCTTCATTCTTTTATACACAGAACACAAACTGATCATGCCATATATTTGCTCAAAACCTTTCAGGGGTTTGTTATTTCAGTTATGGTAATAACAAAGTGATCTTACCTTGGTCTGCCAGGTCCTATGTGACCTTATCTCCATTTACCTTTCTGATCTCACTTCCTATTTTTCTCCCCTTCTTTGAATACACCAGGAATGTTCCCACCTTACAGCATTTTATATTTGTTTCCTTTGACTGAACTCATTTCCTCCTGTCTTTTAAACCTTTCCTTAAATGTTTATTCCCTGAGGAGGCCTTCCCTGACCATTAAAATTTCTTCTGCTTTCCTAATCATGTTTTCTTTGTAGCACCTATCATGTTCTCACTTACCTTGTTTTACTCATTTTGTTAATTGTGTTTGTTCCCCAGCTAAAATGAAAGCTACTTGATAATTTTTTATTTGATCTGCTTTGTTCATTGCTGGGTGCCCCAAAGGTAGGGTAGGGTCAGGCACATGGTGAGCGCTCTCTTAAACATTTGCTGAATGAATGAATAGTAAATATAGATGACAGTATTTATTCAGTATGTGAATGAAAAAGCATTCTAGGTAAGGAGCGAAACTATATTAAGATAAGAATATGGATAGTTTATTTACAGCTTATAAAAATTTTTATCATTTTAATTAAAAGCACTACTTTAAGCCTTGGGAGTTAAACTCTGTGAATGTAAAATTGCATTCTTATCCACTCAATAACAAGTTGACAGGATCAAATTGTCTCAGAAAAAGTTACCCAAAGCTCAGAAGTTGGAGAAATTTCCTGATCCCAAGCAGGCAAATGTGAGATTATTGCTGGCACTGGTCTCTTTCACTTAACTAAGAACTAACTCTAGAAAACACATAACACCTGAGACTTAGTTGGCAGCCCAAGCTATAGTACTTCCCAGTTGTCATGAGTCAAGAGGGTGAACAACTTTTCTTAAAAACTAGATTTTCTCTCTTTGAGTCTTAGAATTCCAGGGTGAGGGTGTCTTTATTGCCTGGAAGTGGGAGGAAGATGTCTGCTAAAGCACAGTGGAAGAGTGAATCCAGGAATGATACTCTTTTTGCTTCCTGTGTTGTAGTTTTAGGCACTAAAGTGTTTTCTGTGCATGTATATTTTTCGTCTCTGGATCTTTGAGGTAGGCATAAATTACTGGCAAATATGTATTATTGACTGAACATTAGGTACTAACATTTTACCAAAAAAAGTTTGTATGTATACACACACATAAATAATCAAATACAATCAGCCCTCTGTATCTGTGGATTCTCCATCCATGGGGTCAACCATCCATGAATCAAAAATATTTGAAACTAATGTGTCTGTACTGAACATATGCAGACTTTCTTCTTGTCATTACGGTATCCCTAAACAATACCATAAGACAACTACTTACCTAGTCTTTGTATTGTCTTAAGTACTACAAGTAATCTGGCCTTGACTTTATTAAGTAAATGGAAGAATTTGCCTGGGCTAATACCGTACCATTTCATAAGAGGGATTTGGGCATCTAAGGATTTTTGCAATCTACAGGGCATCCTGAGGCCAATCTGAAGATATCAAAAGACAGCTATATATTACTGAAGTGCACTTTCTTAAGTGATAAAGGTGTTACATACATTTCAACTTATAAGTATTTAATAGATGTTTTTCTAGTTTTCCTATAAATTGATACTCAGATGATTTTAATATTATGTGGTTCCGTGGTGTAAGAATTTGGAATGTGGGTTATTTTGTATGACTTATTAAGACCTGTTCTAAATGCTTTTAAAAATGAACCAAGTAGATTACAAGGTTGCTCATCTTTAAAATTATATCACCTAAGTCAGTGACGGGGAACATCTTGGAGCTTTCAATGATAAACAGTTGGCTGCAGCACACGTGCCATAGGATTGCCACTGCTGATCTAACTAGTATATTTTCCTGAATATTTGGTCATCTCAGTTTCACAGAGTTATATTAAGAGATTATCATTTTCCTCAGAAAATACTGAGTCTACTGTGACACATGAACAGATGAGCAATAAAAACTGCAAAATACTGTAATTATAGATCATAAATGCTGTGATTTTTTTAAATTGCATATTTTCTTGGTTGAAATTATCAGTTTACTATATAGGAAAGTCTTGTTTTTGTTTTTTTTCCCCTCAGCAACAGTATTTTAAGCATTTTAAATCTGATAGGTTGAATTAGTTATAAAATGTACTCTTAGATAAATATAGACCTGTATGAAGATTTTGTGCATGTTCTAATTAAATATGCCTAGATAATTTTTGTTTTTAGAAAGACTCATTTTAATCTGTGCTTTCAGTAAGGCGGTAAGTAGATCTGTTACTTACCAAGGCCATTGCAAGACCATGATTGAAGAAATTTTTCTTTTTGCAGCTACATAAAATGTAGCATGAAATTATTAGAAAAAAATAGAAAAACTCTTTTATCTGAGCATTTTCTACAGTTTCATCTGGGACAGATGCCCTTACATTTTTGACAGTTTCCCAAACACATACCTGTTTAGCTGTTGAAATATTTTTACAAGATCTGACCCCAAGTTCTACACAACCAGTTTTTTTATTAATCAGGTTTGATCTGATCTGTTGCTCTGTACATTTTGTTTTTGGGTAATAAAAAATTAATACGGAGGCAAAGTGAAATCTTAATGTTTGACAAAACTTTTTATTTTCAGTTGCTTTGAAGCGTATGTTGAATTTCAATGTTCCTCATGTTAAAAACAGCACAGGAGAACCAGTATGGAAGGTAAGAACTTTTCTTAATGGGAACTACTTCCTGGCTCTTACCCTTGTTGATATATTGATGGTAATTGGAAGGAACTTTTTGTTAATACTGAACTAGTACTGTAGTACATTTTAGTTATAATTCATGAATCTTTTATTTTTACTTAAAGTAACATCTTAATATGAATTATTTTGATAAACATTTTATGAAATAAAAGAGGCAGTAAAATAGCAAATACTCATCTAGTGCATCCAGTGATCTCTTAGGCCAGATCTTGCAGATAGGTCTTTACCTGGTTGATGTTTTGTTCTTCAGCTTTGCAAGTCCAGACTTACAAGCTGTCCCAGAGTTGGATAGATTCACTGAGGTGGTCCATTCTAACCAACTCAATGGAGAGTGACCTGTACACCGCATTCCAGTTTATTAATTTATTGATGTGAAACTATTGTTAAAACTGTTCATTGAACCAAAAAGCAATCTAGCCTTTCTCCTTTGAGAAATGCTGTGGAGTCTTTATAATCCCTATTCTTTGGGCTGCTTCATTTTAAAGTTTATGCTGACTCTGCATCTCTTTCTTCAGTGAGACAATAGTTGATTACATTTAAACTTACTGATTTACAAGCAGTTTATATTTGTTTCTTCAGAAAAACTGAAAACATTACAACTTTATTGAAATTTTGGGTGTTCTGAAAGCTCTCATGAGTCCTTAAAAGTTTTTGGGTTAGATCTCTCAAGGTGGTTAAAATGGTCTGTACTGAATTCATAGATACAGTTTCAGTGTCCCCTAGTTTTTTCCCCATTTTTTTTGTGGACATTTTCTTACACTCTTTGTATAAACTGGTTTCTTTGTGTTGGTTATGTTGAGCTGTAGAGTTAAATAGCTAGAGAATTTCTTCGGTACCCATTTGTGTCAGATACTTTTCCTGTCCATCCCTTTTATATCACAAGATGAATAATAACATATGTAATAGCACCCCCTTCCCTTATCTGCAGGGGATACATTCCAAGATCCCCAGTGAATGTCTGAAACTGCTTATAGTACCAGACTCTGTACCATCATCACTCTTTTTGTGTGGATTCCACATACTGGATTCAACCAACCACAAATCAAAAGACTTTTTAAAATTTTACATGTACTGACCATGCACTGAACTTTTCATTATTTCCTAAACAATTCAGTATAACAACTGTTTAGCATTTAAAATACTCAGGAGAATGATGTAGGTTGTGTGCAAATACTATGCCATTTAATACAAGAGACTTTCACATAAAAGGATTTTTGTATCTGTGGAGATCTCGGAACCAGTTCCCCAAGGATACCCAGGATGACTATATACTATGGTTTTTCTATACATACATAGTGCGATAAAGTTTAATTTATAAACCAGGCATGGAAAGAGGTGAACAACCATAACAAGCAGAACAGTTAGATCAGTGTACTGTAATGACATTGCCAATGCCATTGCTCTTGTACTTTGGGGCTTTTACTAAATAAAATAAGGGATACTTGAAAATAACCACTGTGATATGGTGACAGATCTGATAATCAAGACAGCTGTTAAGTGACTAATACAGATACA
>RJWT010035666.1:0-13415 GCA_004365215.1 Cuniculus paca | reverse complement strand
GTATTACAAACAGAAAATTAAGATGTATGGCCACAAAGAACCTGAGTTAATAACTAACCACAGATGAGAAAAGTAAAAAGGCACTGTGTTCATTGAAATATTCTAGAAAGATTCTGAGATGGAAGAAGAAATGCCAAAGATTGTGTGTGTGAGGAGACACCTTTAAAAGATAAAAGAGGAAGGAAATGAAGCTTAGAAGATCCTTGCCTGTGAAAAGAAAGAATAAGAGCAGTACTGGAGTGAGTGTCTGCTGTGCAATTTGGAAATTTCTTGAGCTGTTGAGGGGGAAAATCCAAAGCAAAGATCGTCCATTAAATGAGCTCCCAGTTGGATAGAAATGGTCAAGTATCATTATTTCAGTTGGATCTATCATTAGCCAGGCCTCCTCTCCAAAAGAATGGTCTTCCTATGAAAGAAGAAGGGAGCCTACATGTATTTACAGTTATAGACAATTAGCTAACTGCTCTCCTTTCTCCTGAATGGAAAAGTCTCTCTTAAAAGGCATCTGAGCAGCACATTTCCGTGGCTGACACAGTAAACTTCTTTTTCCCTCTAGGTCAATGGTATTTTTCACTGTCTTTGGCTAGACTGTTCATTGCTCATAGTCAATATATATACAGATTATATATATTAGAATAGAGTATATATAATAAAATGTATGTTAGATTTATATATATAAATGTATATATTTTATATAGAATATAATAAATATATATTAGAATTACATATATGAATGTATACATTTATTTTATGATTATTTTACTCATTGTAACTGTTTCATAAATGAAATATGGCCTCATTCATTTCAAGAACTGATTAGTCTAGAGTCTCTAATTGGTTTACTTCTAAATTTCTTTTATTCTTCTGGAGATGTATTGATTTTATATTTCAGGAATGCTTATTGAAATAATATTTTCAAAAAATATTTTCAAAGATTGTGAATAGAATGTTGACGTTCCACAGCAATGGTTGTCTATAGATGTGAAATTTGACTGTATACAGAATTCTGATTTCAAATTTTTTCATTCTTGTTCTCTATAATACCCAAACATCGCATATTTCTAAACTTAATCTTTTTTTAAAAATGAGATAATTGTACATTTATATTCATAGTTGTAAGATATAGTTCCAAGATCTCTAGTGTACATTGGACCATGTTTTGTCCACTTAAAGTACCTTTCAAAACTATAGTATGTATGCTTTGATACCACACTTAGAGAAAACTTTTCAATTCCAGCAAGAATCTTTTATCTTGCTCTCTTATGACTGAAGTACTCATATTCTACAAATACTGCTTCTAAATAATAGCAACCACTAGCTTGCTCTCCATTTTTATAATTTTAAAGAATCAAGGATGTTCTATAAATGAAACCATACAAAATGCTAATTGTAGTAGTTCCTGTTTTCACTCAGCGTATTTTCTTAGAAATTCATCAAAGCTATTTGGTTTATCATTTTTTTTCTTTTTTTACCCTTTGTTTTTGTGGTTCTCCAAATTAACCCAGGATCTTCACATTGAAGGGTATCTTTGGCCAATGTTTTATTTTTTATTTTGAGGTAGAGTGTTGCTAAGTCACTAAGTTGACTAGGCTTACAGGCATTACTATACTCAGTTTAGCGCATTTATGAGTGTTCAAGTAGTATTCTATAGCATGAATATACCACAGCTTACTTAATAATTCATCTATTGAAGGATGTCGGGGTTCTTTCTAATTACTCCTTTTTGCATATTATGTTGTATCAATTCACATACAGTTTCTGTGTAAAAATGTGTTTTCATTTTTCCAGAAACATCCCTAAGAGTGCAAGTGCTGCTTTTAATAATATTGGCATATTTAGATGTATAAAAAAGCTGCCCAAATATTTTACATAGTGCAGTGTTCTTGCAACATTTTGCATCTTACCATTATGTGAAAGTTACCTATTTAGTTGAATCCCTGTCAGCATTTTCTTTGGTCTTATTTTATTTGTTCATTTTGATAGTGTGGAGTAGAACTTTATTGTAGTTTTAATCTACATTTCTCTGATGATGAAATATGTTGAACAGTAACTGTGTTTATTTGTCAATCATATGCTCTCCTTGCTGAAAAGATTGTACAGTGCTGTCCCCATGTTCTAATTTGACTGTATAGTATGTGGTTTTTATGTTTATTTTAAAGTATTGTGTATGTATTCTAGACATACTCTTTCCTTGAATATGTGGTTTGTAAATATCCTCTTCCAGTTTGTTCCTGAGCACACTCTTGATCCTTTCAGCAGTTTTGCAAAGCATACTGTTTAAATACTGACTGACTTATAGTTTACCCTCCTTTCCATAGATTGTCTTTTCAAGCCTAAGACAGATTGCTTTGTCTTAGACTCTGAAAACATTTTTTGAGGTTCTTATTTTCTTACAGAATTGCAGAGTCTATAGGTACAATTTTATGGTTAATTCTATGATCCTGTTTCAGTTAATTGTTGTTTAAGGTTTGAGGTTAGGTAAGGTTGAAGTTTCTTTTCTTTGCCAATAAATGTTCAGCTGGTCTGGGATCACTTGAAAACATTTCTCCTCCTCCACTGCAATGTTTTGTATGTTTCCAATAAATCGCTTGAGCATTTTTATGTGGAATAAATGACTTTTTAAAAGGAACTAGCCTCTACATTTTAAATGTCAGAAAATAATAGGAGATGGTTCATGTGCACGGCATTTTTCAGTCGCACATAACTTTCTAAACCAATTCATCTAAGCCAAGGCATTTTTTTTCACACTAAAGGTTCTGTGTCTAATTCTTTCAAGTTCTGACAGTGATTTTCACATAGTGTGTGCTCAAAAATGAAAGATAAAGAGTAGCTCCTCAGTTAATGGTTGATCCTGACAATATAAGAGTACTTTGTATTTCTTAATTGGTGAAAGGCTGTAGAGGATACTTGATACCTTTATCTAAGTCTGTCCATTAAAAACTTCAGTATGTTCAATACTGAAATTTTATTTCAGAAAATTTCCTTCACTTTACTTCGATAACCTCTTTGAGGGGATTATTATATAATGCAGCTTCTTTTAGAAACCTTGATGCACTTTTTTACCCTGAAGATGAACTATCAGAATCAAGATGAAACCTGCAATCTTACTGTGAAATCAAAACTGCAATCATATTTTTCTTAAAAATTTATACAAGCCTCTATTTTCAGATAGACATTGAAAAGGGAGGGACAGTTACTGTCTCTGAATGTCAGTAGGTGATAAGCCTCAGAATCTCTGGGCTTTCATTAATACTTAAACTTAAAAGCATGGGAATCAAGAGATGGGTGGACAGAGGACAGAGAGAAGGGAAAGATGACAGAAAAAGGAATTAAAATTTGTTATGTCCATGTAGTGATTCCCGACAAGGAATGTAAACATTATATGTGACACATGTGTACTAATAATGTTTTTAAATTAAACTTTCATGCTTCTACCCAGGGCTAATTTAAATATGTTGAGGTAATACCCTGAAGTCTTCATAAATATATGATTCATGTGATTTGTTTCCGTGACAATATTTGAGAAATATAATCTCACAGACATATTCCAGGTTCTCTGAGATTAACTATCTGAATTAGCTGCTCCTGTGAAAATCCTTAACTGTATGGACATAACTGTGAAAATCTCTTTGTCAAATCTATTTAAGTTTTCTGTTGCTGTTCGAGTTCTTTTGGTAATATGAGAGCCAATTTCTCCAAAACCATTAGTTATACAATCTATATTTAATGTGGAATCCAATACTGGAAATGAAAAGAGCAAAAAAAGGGCATTAAAAAGTTTACGAGAGCTATCATTTTCTCTGATAACAGATCCTATTTACCAGAGGCATTGGGGGTAATAGAGGCTAACATTTTGGTCTCATTATCTATTGTTATAATTCCAAAATTGGAAATGTAATCATCACTATTATCTACTATTACTAATGCACAGAGTCCAACAAAAAATGTATACGCACTTCAGGAAATGAAGTACTTGTATAAATATTTTAATGCTATATTTATTGAAACATCATGAGATTAATACAAGTTACCTTTGGCCTTGACAATTAAAAGAGGTGCTCAAAGTATTGGACATTTGCTTCCAGACAGTTACTAGTACAGTGAACTGTTGCTTGGGTAACCTTGGTCATTGAGGTTGCTGAACATGCATTTTCATTTTCTTGTTTAAGGACCGGCAATGTAGTGGGTTTTCTGTGATATACAACATCCTCTAGCATCCCCCATATGAGGGTAACACTATCCACTGAAAAAAAAGTCACACTATTTTCCTTCTCTTTAAGTGTGTATACGTTTTTTGCCAGATACAGAGTCTACCCAAAAAAGGTATATGCACTTCAGTAGTGTGCTTATCTTTTTACCTTCTACTTTTATTTCCTAAATCAGATCCTAGGGTACTTATATATTTATTTGTAGCTTCCTAGACAGAAAAGTTTGTGTTCTGTGTTCATCTTTTTACATGTCAGTAGCATATTAATATTTCTCTATAATTTAACTTTCCTCAAAATTTTCAATTGCCTTCCACATATAAACATCTGACTTCTACACTGGAGATTTAACAACATGTACCTGCTTGATTCAGAGACATTATTCTCACTATATTGGTAAAATTTTCAATTATTTTGCTAGTGGGAGATGGCAGTTTCTATGACAATATATGCTTGTCTTTCTAAATCACTAAGGATAGATACTGCATATTCTTACACCTATGTAGACCAATAGTGGTAATATTAGAATCTATGTGAATATCTTAAAAATCATGAAGATATTTCCAAGAGTAAGTAAATATAATTTATGCAATGTATAACTATTGTTACTCTCCTACAATCTTATCTTGAAATTTTGTAGTTTTTATTGTTTATTTTTCTTTAAAATAAAAAAAGAATATTTGAGAATATATTGTCTGCAAGTCTCCAAGGAGAAGATTTCATCCCACAACTGCTTATTCAATGACAATACCTACAGATGAAGAAATGAAAAGGAAGGATATGATGTTTGCCTTGTGTAGTTACACAAAAAGCACAAACACTAAACAACTAATATTAAATTAGTTATTCATGATGCCCAATAAAAGTGGTATCTGCTTTTCAGTCAACATCTTTCCCAAAACATAACAGGGAAATAACATGATTTAGACTGGGTAGTCTCCATTAAGTATAGCAAAAGAGACTTCTGTGACTAGTGGTAACCAGATTTTAAATGGTATTGAGGAAGGAAAAATGGCAGAGTGGTGAGTGATGACTCATCCTGTCCACAGGTCTGAATCCAGACTCTGGAGAACAATAACTTGGAGAAGATAAAAAGAGCAAAATTTGTTTCCTGGAACAAGGAAAGATCTGCCATGAAAATTAAGAGGAACAGAGAAAGTGAAGAAACAAAACATAATTCAGAGAAGGGAGGAAACTTTCTGTGTTTTCTCCCTAGCCTGAGACTCACATCTTGCAGAGGGAGAGAGAGAAGACCGAACCTACAGACACTAAGTAAATGCTGAGCCTCAAGAGAAATACAGAACCAGAATGCCATGAATGGGCATTTGCTGTGATCTGCAGGGAGAACATGGGTCTCTGTACCCATGAGTCTTTATAGGCAACCACTGATGAATGACTCTGGTACAAACACTGGCCACATCCCTGGAAACAGTGCTTGGTCTGACATCATCTCTGGGAAGGATTAATTGCTTGAACCTGGAACCAGAGTAGCAGCACAGCTCTACTCTTGTGTTCCCAGTATTATATTTCCAGAGTGACTGGGTGAGAAATAATCAGAGTAGACATGGAAAAAGCATGTGACACAATTCAATAACTGTTCATGACAAAAATCCCTGAAGAAAAAGGGGATAGAGGTCCCTATTTTAATATGATAAAAGTCATATATGACTAACCAACAGCCAACATATTAAATGGAGAAAATCTGAAAGCTTTCCCTGTAAAATTAGAAACAAGACAAAAGTGTCCAAGATCACAACTCCTGTTAAATATAGTTCTTGCAACATTAGTCAGAGCAATCAGACAAGAGAAAGAAATAAAAAGGATAGGGATAGAAAAAGAAGTTAAATTGTAACTGTTTTCAGATGACATTTCCTCTTATATAAGAGCCCAAAACCTCCACCAAAAGACTGCTAGAATTAATAAACAAATTCAGTAGTGTAGTAAGATACAGAGTCAACACTCAAAAATCATCAGCTCATCTATAGACCAAAAAATAAATTCACTGGAGAAAAATTAGGGAAACAATAACTTTTACAACAACATCAACTAAAACGAAATACTTAAGAATTAACCTAACCAACTGTCTTGGTCACTTTTTCTCATTTCTGAGACAAACACCTGACATCCAAAATTAGGGAAGAAAAGGTTTATTTATCTTATAGTTTCTGGAGATTTCAGTCCATAATCAGCTGGCTCCAAGGCAGGGTGGCATGGCACTGGGGCAACACTTCAAGGCAGCAGCCAGAGCATAAAAGCAACCAAACCTCTTATCTACCCTTAAATTGTACATAGGCCACCCCCCAAAACGTTCAAGGTGGGTATAACACTCACAAAATGTTCTTACCCTCCTTTGCACAGGATGAGGACATTTACAAAGTAAGAACCCTGGCTCCCTGCTGAGTCTCTCAGTTTAACTTCTGAACTTCTCAAGTTGATACAATGTATTAACCATAAGACCAAGAGAGTGAAAGACTTTTAAAATAAAAACTACACTACTCTTAAAAATTAGATCTAAGAGATGAAAAATGGAAAACTCTATCTTGTTCCTGGATAGACAGAACCAATGTAGTCAAAATGACTATACATCCACAACTGTTATACAGATTTAACTCATTCTCAATCAAAATACCAAGAGCATCCATCACAGAATAGTGAAAGCAACTCTAAAATTCATATGGAACCAAAAAAGACCTAGAATAGCAGAAGCAATTCTTGGCAACAAGGGCAAAGCAGGAGGCATTACAATCCTGGACTTCAAGTTATACTACAGAGCAACAATGATTAAAGCAAAATGAGCATCAGTGGAACAGAATAGAGGATGTACAAAATCTCCAGGTACCCACGACTACTTTATCTTGACAAAGGGGCTAAAAACTTTCACTGGAGGAACGATAACCTCTTTAAAAATAGTGCTGTGAAAACTGGCTATCCATATACCAAAGATTGAACATAGACTCATATTTATCATCATACACTAAAGTAAGATCAAAATGCTTCAAACATCTAAATATTAAAACAGAAAGGCAATCTGTTAGAAGACAATATAGGTAAAATTCTTGAAGACAGAAGTGTAGTCAAAAACTTTCTGAACAGAATCCTGTTTGTACAAGAAATACTACTCAGAAAGAAAAAATGGAATCACATCAAATTGAAAAGCTTAACAGAATGGAAACCATGAAGAGAGTGGACACCACCTACAGAATGAGAAAATGGTTGTCAAATACAAAGGGCCAAAACACACAGAAAAAATGTTTAAGATGGGTAGTCATTCAAGAAGTGAAAATTGAAACAATACCAAGATTTCTTCTTACTCCAGAAAATGACTAAATTCCAGAAATTAAGTGATATAAAAACTTGAAAAGGCTGTGTGTAGGGTAAACAGGAACTCTTCTTCATGCTAGGTAGGATTGTCAATTGGTACAACCACTAGAGAAATCAGAATGGAGATTCCTCAATAAATTAAAAATAAAAATTCCACTTGACTCAAATATTCCCCTTCTAGGTCTCTTCCCCCAAAAGTTAAAGACATCACATCACAGTGATACATGAATGCCCAGATATACAGCAGCACAATTCAAAATAGCTAAATCTTGAAAACAGCCTAAATGTTCATCAGTAGATGAATAGATAAAGAAAATGTGATTTTCCATACAACGGAGTAATACTCTGCCACGAAGAAGATAAACTTGAGTCATTTTCAGAAAAATGGATGTACATTGAGACTATAATATAATGTTAATTGAATTAAATTAGACACAAATGTTTAAATACTGCATGGCTTCCCTTATACGAGAACTGCAATATATAAATAAACCGCTAAATGAAAGGCAGAAAATGGGAAATAGGAAGGTGGATTTTTGGCATTTGGAAGAAAAGCAAGAGATGGAAGGAAGTGGAAGGAGGAGAGGGAAATGAAATTAAAAGTGGCGGACTGTGAAGTGCCTTCAATAGTAGACAATGCACATTTAGAATATTGAAAAAACTTTGGAAGTAACAAAAGCATTAATCTATTTAGGTCCTTAATTTTTGATACATTATTTTATCATCAGATGAACAATTTTTTTACTTAGTGTCTGCCTGACCTTAGGGTAAATTAGTAAACCTCTAATAACTTTAGCTTTCTTGCAGTCTACATCAATATATTAATGATTTCCTCATTGGGTTGCAGCCAAGTCTAAATTACCATATTTATGGAAAGCATATCAAGTACTTGTCACCTAATAAGGTCCCGGTATATAGAGGCCATACAATAATAACTACATCTGAGGAGTATTTGTTTCAACCTCTCTTATACACTCCTCCCTAGGTTGTGACTTTGTGAATTAGATGGTTCTTCAGTCTACACACAGCCATCTGGGATGAATGCTTCCTTGTGTTAATTAATAAATATTTCATTTTATCTCCAAGTAGTCCAAATCCGCCCTCTTCCTTAAGGCAGTTTATTCCTGTACCTTCCTCTTAACTGCAAAATAAGATGAATGATTAGTGGCCATCTATAATGTTCTAACAATTATACACCCTTATCACAGTAAATTTTAAAATAAACTGCAGGAAAGTATTTTCTCTTTTAAAGATGTTGAAACTCAGCAATGCAAAGTAATACACTGAAGATGGCACAGCTTATAAATAATGAAGAAATATGTTGAATACAATTGTCTGACTGTGGAATTCATGTTTCTTTCCACTAGATAAAACTCTTCTTAGTAATCCTATGGCACTTTCTTGTAAGAAAATCACGTCTTTTATTAAAATAGTCTCCCGTGAGTTATATTTTAATAGAGAAAGTCCATGTTGCTGCTACTTTGCCTGAGTTATATTTATCAAATACCTTAAGCAGAAGCTGGTGGATACTCTGCTACTCTGACATTAAAGGGTTAGGAACATTTAACCATAAAATAAAAAACATATTCTGAACAAAACGAGCCATTTACTAAGTCTAAACAGATATCTTTCTAGGGAAAAAAGACCTTTCATCCATGAAGGCGAACTAGCTTGCCACCTGGGCTTGATCACTAGCATTTCATTGTTTCAAAACTTCTTTTCCTCCTCTTTCTCTTAGTTCTTTTTCATTGTTGTTTTTGTTATCTTTAGCAAATCACTCTATACATTTACCTTTTAACTCAAGGCTGTAAATAACAAAATTTAAAAGTGTTTGAGAGTGATATTGCTAATATTGTAGGGAAATTTATAGCAAAACAGTTTTTTTGATAAGTAAATAATAGTTATAAATAATACTATGCTAATAATCAGTAAAAATACAATTAAAAACTTCAAAAAATCTTCAATGACTCTATGAGAGAAATATATGCACAAAATGGTTATTTGTGATATACTGACAATATTGTAAAGACTAGCAAATTAAAGTACAATATTATGATATGGTCATAACCATTCAGTGGTAACTCTGGATCATGCAGCACTATGTTAAGAAAAACGAAAAGACTAATAACAAATATACACATTTTATGTGGCACAAATGAGGATTACAGTCAAAGAAGTAAGCAATTAGAATAATGTGTACACTGATCAATTTACATAGTGTTAGTCATAAACATGAAGCTTTTGGTTGAATATCAGAGGAATTTTTATACATAAATATAAGCATTTATTTAATATTTAAAATATCTGCTATGCATCAGGCTATCAATTTTGGAGATTATACTACTGTCCCTAAACTTGTGGTAGTCATAGTCTAAATGAGAAATGTGAATTGTAGCAGTGGCTGTCCTTGTCCCTCATTCAAGGCAGAACTTGAAAAATCAATGCAGTGTTTACAGGGAAATGACACATAAACTGACCTGAAGTATTGAGAGTCTACCAAACAGGGCAGAATGGGGGTAGGAGAGTCCTTTGATACAGTAAGTCTGTTATGGCCATTCACCATAGAACTTTCCTACATCCAATGACAGCTCCGTTGTCTCTGAATGATCCTGTAGGAGTTGCTCTCACAGCCCTGGGAATGAACTCTCAGGATTTCCTCAGCAGAATCCTAGCTGGGCTGAGCCTTTATGACATTTTAGAGACACAGAGGGCAGAATACTACGGTCTGAAGCAGAGAGTAGGTAGGAAATATAAAAGCTGGAGAATTCTAGGCTCTGTCTTTAGAGTGCATGGTTATTTGTGGATGGAGTGGGGTGCATCGCTGATTTATAACAATCTCATGAATTCAGATCGGACTTTATTGAGAGAAGACAGTGTGAAAAGCTTTACAATAAATACTATGGTATTAGAGCTTGCAAATGATTTAGGAGAAAACTTTAAATCACCCAATACATACACATCTCCAATCAGCCACACTAAATAAATGAAATTGGAGTATTTCTGCTTACCTTGAGGGTTTAGAAAGTTGATTTTAGTATTTATGATTTTGTTACATTCCTCAGAATGGAAAGCATGTTTTAATAATCTCTGCTTTCCTTCCAGTCCTTAAGGTTTAACACATTATTGGTTACCTATACATATTTAATGAATGAGAGCTATGTCTTACATCTGGTCTGATGTTTCATCAAAAGGACCTAAGCCAATGTTCTAAGCTGGTAACCTAAACCAATCAGAATGTAATGTAAGGCAGTAGTGATCATCCATTGGCTGTAGCACAGATTGGTAAGTGTGCTTAGGCAATGAGACATAAAAACAAGTCCATCGTGGTGCACATCTGTAAACCCCATACTCCTGAGGTTGAGGCAGAAGGACTGTAGGGAGATTGAGGCCAGCTAGGGGTACATAGTGAGTTCAAGACCAGCCTGGAATACACAGTGAGACCTTGTCTGAGAAAAGCCAAAATTATAAAAGAATAAAAACAATAAAAGCAAGCCCAAAACAGAATGGGTGAAGTTCAGGAAATATGTCATAAAAATGTATCTTAATGTCTACTTCTGTTTCTTCAGGACCAAAGGTTGCAGAAAGTCAGGTGATGTATGTGATCTAGTGAACTAATGGATTCAGACAGAAGGTGGTGGCTGAAGACTATTAGGATTTCAGTAGGCAAATGCTTGGGAGGACAGACAGTCTGAAAAACAGGCAGAAGATAATTACTTTCACTTGAAGATGTGAAAGGATGTGACAGTCAGCTTTCTGTGATCATAATAAGAAAGCTGAGATTATCTTTTGAAAGTAGAACATGGATTTTTGGTTCATGATTTTTAAAGTTCTATTCCAAGTTAGGGCAGACATGGGCTTTTGGTATGGATACCAGAAGGCAATGATAAAGAGGATGGAGAAGAGCAAACTGGCTTATCTCATAGCCAGGAACCAAGATTGACAACTAAGAAAAAACCAGGATGCTACATTATAATTTTAGGGTCCAATACATTATAATTTCATGATGTAATGACATTGCACCTCTGAAAGCCTTCACCACATCTAATAGTGTCAACATCAGGACCACATGAGCCTTTGTAAAACCACAGATACAAACAGTGGCAAAGGATCTTATTACACAAAAAGAAGGGATGTTCTTTAGGGAACAGAGGTTGGAATTGTGTCCAGAGGACCACAAGATGTGTGGAGTGCAGCCCTACAGCTAGAAGCCTGAAGTAATAGGGTCTGGGGTTCTCTTTTGTGTCCTGGTCAGAGGTGGCGAGGACCAGCTCTGAGGACTGAGGTAGTATTGATAAAGTCTGAGAGTAGGCTGTTTTGAGGAAGAGGTCATTCAAATACCTGCTGTGGGTTTCCCCACAACTTTCCTTCCTCCAAAAGTATAGTAACCTTCATATGTTAAAATATTTTCCTCTAGTTTTACTTGGTATTTTCTACCAAAGACATGTTTTTTGCTCTAAAATATTTTTCTACCTGGAGAGATTGGGAAAAAACTGAGAATATTCACAGTGCAAGACCTAACTAAAACAAAAATGAATTTTGTAAATAGAGTGAATTATTACCCTCTCTGGGTCCTATTTTGTCAAATTCACTGTATATATACTTTGGTATAATTATCTTACTATGTCTTATGCAAAATTTTTTCATACAAAACTAATCACCAGGAAGAATTGCTGGTTGGTGAAAGGCATTTATCTTTAAATTTTTAAACTGAAAATTAAACAGGAGGTTATCAATACAGATAAACAGGTAGCTAGAGTTACTGCTTCAGATATAGGGACATAGACAATGGATATAACAGAATTATTAAGGCCCCATGGTTAAACCTGAAGGATTGAGTTTGAGTCAAGACTTTAATCAGTTACTAGTTGTTCAATTTACTGTACCTCTACATTTACATATGTAATTTTTTATAAAATAAGGTATCAGTGAAACAGCTTGTGAATTTGTGATGAGTTAATTTGCCTAAAGCATTTGGATTGACGCTGGACAAATTGTGTATACAGTTAGTATCCAGTAAGTGGTAACTATACTCACAACTTTGACAAATTAGTAGCTTGTTTCAAGCACTGGTCCTTTAAAAGCATTGGTATGACTATGAGATAGACAAAGTGTGTCTGACTGCTCCCCCTTTCCTGTGACAGTCAGAGAGAGGTCATGACATCCCTCCCTTTCACTTTCCTTTACTCTGGAACAATTTCCTTAGTGCACTTCTGGTACACCAAAGGTTACTTCGCAGGGGCTCTAAGAGCTACCTTGACAAGAAATGTGGCTTGGCTGTCAGCCCCAGTGCCCCTTCTCTGCTCCTGGCTCTTCCTTTCTGAAGAAGCAAAGGGGAAACGCCCCCTAACATGATAGACATCAAGGAGGGATCCAAACTCAGTGTCAAACTTCAATAATCTGTGATGAACACAACTAGTTCTGGAGATTTTTCCGATTTTAGTCCTGCCATTTTTTTGCTAAGACATGGTTTTTGTAGAACATGAACTGCTGTAATGAGAGCTGTGACTGTGCCAGACTCCCCACACCTGTTCTGGGAGGTATTTACCCTCACAGCATTGGGTTTGAATCTGAAATAAGCTGTTGAATTGAATTTGACCAACCAGTAAGCTTAAATGAGAAGGCTTAGTCTCAAACCAATTTAGTCCAATGTCAAACTTGCATTTGAACCAGTCATAAGCCTGCTGATATTTTATAAGCAGCACTTGATGTGTTTTTCAGGTTGGTCTAGGACGGCTGTGGCAAACCTATGGCACGTGTGCCACAGCAGGCACTCAGTCTTCTCCGTCAGCCCATAAGCCAAGTTGTCAAGCATCAGATAACAGTTGCTTTTTTCTAAACTAAAACCTCAGTATTCAGATTTCATTGCAGTGTTGGTACTTTGTGATAAAT
>RJWT010035665.1:0-13418 GCA_004365215.1 Cuniculus paca | reverse complement strand
CATTCAAATAAGTGAGGCATATAGAACTCCAGCTAGCCATAACCAAAACAAATCTACACCCAGACATATAATAATCAAGATCCCAGAAATTCAACTCAAGAACAGAATATTAAAAGCTGTTAGAGAAAAGAAACAGATCACCTATAAAGGAAAACCCATCAGAATCACAGCAGACTTCTCAACACAATCCATCAAGTCAAGAAGAGGCTGGAGTGAAGTAATGCAAGTCCTGAAAGAAAACAACTTCCAACCCAGACTGATGTACCCTGCAAAACCTTCCTTCAAAATTAATGGAGAAACAAAATACTTCCATGACAAAGAACAACTCAAGAAATTCATGACCACCAAGCCAATCCTACAAAGATTACTAAAGGACATTTTAGAGAGAGAGAAAAAGGACCACAGTCTCAGGAACAATGTCAGAGGGGGACCATCAAGTGGGGCCAGTCGATCGAATGGAGAGGAAAAGTAGGGAGCCAATGGCAGGAAAATAGCATGGCAGAGACAATACAGTGCAAGAGGGCCTCAAGGCACTAATAGAAAGAAACAGAGGCATAGTGGATCAGGAGACAGGACCCATCAATATGCTCTATGCAAGAAACACATTTAGCTAGAAAGAAAATTCATAGTCTGAAAGTCAAAGGAGAAAGAACAATGCCCTATGTGACAGGGAGACAGGAAAAAAAATAGGGGTAGCCTGCCCATTAACTGCAGAATGGATAAGAAAGACATGGTATTTCGTGGGGTGGAAACCTACTCAGCTATAAAGGAAGATAACCTCAAGGCTCTTGTAGGTAGATAGAGGCAACTGGTAGTAGTGCTCATGGATGTAATGGTTCAGAGTCACAAGGGTGAATTTTGTGTTGTCTCCATAGCATAACAACCTAAAGGTGTTAGTGGGATCCAAAATGCACAATACATATTGGGAAAGTCAAAGATAAGGAATTATCTAAAAAGGGAAGGAAATGACCACTATTAATCTATTATCATGATTTGAAATTCAGATTGTATTCATAGTTCTGATTAGTTTCATTTTATTCTGATTTGTTTGATTTTATTATACTTGATGGCATGGACGGTTATTTTAAAGATAACAAAATATATAATTGCAGCCATCGAGGATGTCTACTTATCTTGTTTAGAAACCCTGTATGGCTTTTACTGTTTGTTTTGATTGATTTTACTCTATTCTGTGTGGTTTGATTGTAATATGTCTGAAGGTGTAGGCAACTATTCTGAAGATAACAAACATTATGGTAGCAAATGCTGTTTTGCTAATATCTTGAAATTCTGTATTGCTTACATTGTTTTGCTTTGTTTGTTTTGTTTTGTTATGCTTTGTTTTGTTTCTACTGTTTTAGTTTGTTGTATTTTGTTTGATTTTACTTATCCCTGATGGTATGGGCAGGTATACTGCAGATAACAAGAGGCACTATGGTAGCCTTACCGATTGCTTTATACCCTGTTTAAAAGTCATTTATCATGTTCATTGCCTTGTTTTGATAGACTTTACTCTGTTTTGTTTTGTTTGATTGTATTCTTTAAAAAAAAAAGATCTAAATGTTAAAACAGAAACACTAAATCTCCTGGAAGAGAGAATAAGCAGAACTCTTGAAGACAAAGGTGTAGGCAAAGATTTCATGAACAAAATCCAAACTGCATGGGAAACACTATGAAGAATCAACAACTGGGATCTCATCCTATTAAAAAGCTTTTTCACAGCCAAAGAAATCACCAACAAGGTGAAAAGGCAACCCATAGAGAGGGAAAAAAATCTTATCCAGTTGTCCATCAGACCGACAACTAATGTCTAGACCATATAAAAGACTGAAAAAATCAGAACCCCCCAAACTTGAAGACCCAATCTAAAAATGAGCATCTGCAATGAATACACAGTTCTCAGATGAAGAAGTACAAACAGCAGATAAATATATGAAAAAATGTTTGACATCACTCATCATTTGAAAGATACAAATTAAAACAGTACTGAGAGTCCTTCTCCAGAAAGAATGGCTATCCTCAAGAAATCCACCAACAACAAATGCTGGAGGAGCTATGAGGGAAAAGGAACTTTTCTCCACTATTGGTAGGAGTGTAGACTGGTGCAACCACTGTGGAAATCAGTATGGAGATTCCTCAAAAAACTATAATTAGAGGTCCCATTTGGCCCAGCTATTCCTCTTTTGAGTATCTTCCAAAAAGAATTAAAAACATCATACCACAGTAATGTATCTGCACCCACATTTGTAGCAGTACAGTTTGTCATAGTTAAATCTTGGAAACAACTCCAATGCCCATCACCTAAGGAATGGATAAAAAAAATCTGATTTATTTTATACAATGGAGTACTACTTTGCCATAAAAAGGATAAACGAGACATTTCTAGGCAAATGGACACACCTTGAGACCATACCCTTCAGTGAAATAAATTAGACACAAGTGTAAATACTGTATTGTCTCCCTAGTGTGAGAAACTGAAAGAGTAAATAAAGACCAAAATGCACAATAGATGTTATGAAATAAGAAGGAATTGTGCAAAAGGAAAAGAGAGCTAAGGAGGGGAAAGGGGGAAAAAGGGAGAAAGAAATAAATGACCAGAGTAGGAAAAATGGAAATAAAACCTTGTAAATAAGAAAGGAAGAGGAATTGAGGAGTGGGGAGGGGGTTTGGGGGAAAAAAGAGGACTCAGGATATATCATATGAACATACAAATTCCCTGTGATGAATATGATCATCATGTATGTTTAAATTGTGCCAATAAACTTAATAAAAAGATAATGTCAAAGCATGCCCACTTTGGAGAAAAAAAGTTGTAATGGATGGAGCATTCTGCCACAAGAAATGACTAAGCAACAACTATTCAATGAAATAAGCAACTTTTATACTGAAAAAATACATTGGTAGTGGCAGTCAATTGTTCTCAAAATTAGGGATTAAAAAATTATCTAAGTAGAGTCTGAAGACAATTGTATCATTGCAGATTCCAGAAATAATTTAGCTTACTCTCCTGCTTTCTCAATCTTCATATCCAATTTGTAATCAAAGCCCTGTGGTTTTCATCTTAACACTTCGTGCATTTATCCTCTCTCCTTCATTTCCACTAGCAACATTTGGCTCCAGATCTTTATCCTCTGTCCCTTTCTTCTTTTTGGTTCAAGTATTGCCCACATCCTTACTCCCAATCCCTTCTTCATTCTTCACATTAGGTGAAATTTCTCAAATGCAAATCAGAGGCATTCCCTTGATTATGTTTGAGTTTTGTTCATTTCTTGTTTGTTTTGTGTTTTCCCACTGCCTATAATGATGGTGTTAGCCAGAGGTCCACATCAGAGCCAACTGAGAAGCTTCTACAGAGCTCCCTCATGGATCACAAGGAGATGGTATTTGGTAGAGGAATGGATGATTTCCTGTAGAGAGCACCAAAGAGGCAGACTGGTAGTACATCAAGAGTTGCTAAGCATAGCTGAGATGGAAGACAGTTCATTTTTAGCACTATTTGCAGATTTATAAAAATTCCTCCAATAGAGCTCAGCATTCTGTTGCTCAAGATAGAATGGAAACAGATTAAAGGGATCTTTATACCACCATCAAATTAATATCTTAAATATAGTGCTAAGTGTGCTATCCAATGGTCCACCCACTGCCCACCAATTCAGGATCTTGTAAGTATAATGTCAACCTTCATTTTCATCTTTATCTCCTATAGAACCAACATTCTAGACAACAGCATTCTTTTCTGTTTCCTGTAAAAGTGCTGAACTTTTCTTCTCACCTCCACTTTTCCTCTTCCAGCCTTTCAAAAATCCTTATCTCCTGCCATTTGTATCACACTTGAAGTCCTTAGCCCGGTCCAACTCAACAATAGAAATATCCTCTACTTTCCTTCTTGCCAAGACGTACAAAGAATTTATTATTGTTTTTTACTATCATTATGCTTCAGGAGATAAAGAGAGACAACAGGAATTGTTTTATCTATGTGTTGTAAATGAGAAGAATAACTAAAAGTTTACACTAGGCATCATGTACTTACATAATATTTTAATTCCAATGTTTTATTAGAGAAGATAAGTAGAGCTAATAAGATTTAGTCCCCTGCTTTTACTAGGTGATCTTTTGGTATAAATCATACAGTGAGAAATTAGCACCAGCTTCTGGAGGAAAAACACTAAAGAAATGAGCGTCACATCATTCTCCCTTCATCTTGCATCCTGCTTGATCAGATGGTGTGCAGAAGTCTGAAGGTGGAGAGTCCAACTCCATCTGGGAGGTCATTACATCATGTCTGTCAATTAGTCACATCCATCCTGGAAGAGACCAGGGAGACTGAGGATACTGCAGGTCACCATCTTTGCTACTTTCATATTTGTTGTGCCAACAAAGAAGCTTTGTTTTGTTTAAAGATTCTGATATTAAGAGTGCTTATTAGATTGGGCCATATGGATAGGCTAGGAGAGAGGGGGATAATAGCTTTCCTCCAGACTTTAAGTCTTCTATGTAGCCCTAGCAGTTTCTTCGACTCTGATATCCCCCTCCTTCTAGGGAGCTTAGTGTGTAGATCATGGGATGTCAGAACTACAAATGCCCCAATTCCGTCTCTGTGAATCTGCCTTTCACAGTCCGGCCTCTTCTTAGAATGAGACATATTTGCAAGCAAATAGGTGAACAGTGTTTTCCAGTAAGGATGTAGAATGATATCTGTATATTTCACCTGCTTGCCTGGTGTTTGGGAGGCTGAGCCAGGCTGCAGTCATCTGCTCTGTACTGTACTACACAAGGGCGTGACATGGCAGGGAGTGAAGGGAAAGGGGTGGAGGAGACAGGTACCAGTGTGGGCAGATGAGAAGAGTGGTGTGTTACTAGGAGCCATGGCAGATGAGAGCACCAGAACAGAGGAGGACTGGGAAGGCACCCTAGGGAAAGCCTTGAAGGAAACTCTGGGCCTCCTGGATGACATTTTGACCCACATACAGACAAGAAATGGCTGTGTGTACATTTAGAGGTGCTTTTTTAAAAGCACCTCCATGTCATTCAGCATAAATAATTGCTGTCAACAATAAATTTTTTGGTTAATCAGGACACTTACAGATTCTATGGCTTAGGACTGAAACAGTGGGTAGCTTTATACTTTGATAAAGAAAACTTAACTGATGCCACAATCAACACCACTCATTATTGGAACATCCTAATAACAATCTTATCACATCCTTTTCCTGCACAGGAATGTGTCAGGCTCTCTGCTATCTTTTGGGACTAACTGCATCATTCTCCCTTCATCCTGGCATCCTGCTTGGTCTGATGATAAGTTACATCGCTGAAGGTGGAGTGCCCTTTCCATGCACACATGCCCAAACTAGCTCCAAATTTCATCCTTTGTTTCAGCCAAACCTACTGCCTGCCAAGTCTCTGATCCAAAACTGCTTCTTTCCTCCCCTCCACTTTTGATTGGACCTTTGATTGGACTGTTGGCACCACTTGGACAGAAAAGGAGTGAGGTAGGTAAGAGAAGAGAAGCAATGAGGGGAAGAGAGAAAGGAAAAAGAAGACAAAGTTGTCATAGAGTAGAGAATGTGGGAGAATTAAATAGAAAGGGAATAAGATGTTTGCCTAGTTACCTATTCCACCTGACTTCTCAGCATGCAGCATGTGTGTGAGTGTGTGTGTGTGTGTGTGTGTGTGTGTGCGTGCTTTTTCTCCCCATAGCACTTTGCAAAGTGGTAATTCAATTGTTTGACACACTTCAAGTAAGTGTTGAATGTGTTTCCCCAAGGTATTTTATCTGCTTTTTTAAATTCTCCTTTCTGATTCTGAAGTTGGCTGTTTCCTGCAAAAATTATTCAGAAAAAAAGCAGACTAATTTTTAGCCACAGATGCAGAAAACAAGACAGATCTCTTGTGGAGTCTTGTTCCTCCATACAATATTAGTCCATTGTGTTTCATTTAGCTCCTTTTTAATCTTCAGAGCAATGACATATGTTAATATGAGTCATAAACAGAAGCAGAGATGCAGTATGCTAGATTTCAGCAGACTTGTCTCTAAAGCAGTCATTTTTAAAATGAGTTCGAGGAACTGGCCCTGTATCTGTAACCATTCTCCTTTCCTTCTCAGATTTGGCACTCCCACCAAATTCTCCTCATATGTGTATATAAGATGGCAAATAATTCAGTCTAAAGCCGAAGCCAATTCTGGATTTGTCTCAACAGAATTAACTGAATTTTCCAAATGCTGTAATGTTCTGTAGCTAAAATTGCACTTTAATTTGTTGCAACACAGACACTTGGAGATAGAAAGTGTTGAATTAATCGTACCATTTTTGTGACCTCAAGACTTTCTCTATTAAGACCAAGTTAATTTCTCAACATGAGAAGATTCATATTTTGTGCAGAATAATATCAGTAATAAACCCAGAACATAAGTGAGTAGTGTGCACAAATGGCTGCTATCAAACAGCTATGTGATCACACCCTAGTTCAGTTTAAATGCAATTTATGTCAAATGCATTAACGGAGGATGTGATCAGTACTTGATTTGTTTTGGCTTTGTGGGCAAATAGCATCATTTCTCAAGAATTTGAATGTGTGTTTGTGACTAGGTAAAACTAATAAGTTGGAGCGTTCACTTGTCAGATCATTTATGGGGTCTTGATGCATTTCTGGAATAGATAGTCTTCGTGGAAACACCTGAGATATTGTCCAAAGTACTCTGGGTCATAAAGGGGCTGTTGGGCACTTGTTGTTTTTGAGGACTTCTCTTTACTCTTCAGGTTTGCCCTGATTGTGGACAGCACTATAGCAGTCCTTGAGTTGGTCCAAACCCTTTGGGTTGTTGTTTTGACCCAATGCATCTGTGAGGCAGGCAGAACTGTGTTTGCTTCTGCTGTGGAGAACACCTTAACTGCCGAGCGGGAGTGAGTTATTTCATAGCATAGTTCTGTTGTAAATTAAGAAGTGAACCATGGTACTGTACAGGTGCTGACTGAGTTCTATCCATTTCTCTGCAAGAGATTCTGATTGGTAAATACTCTCCTTTGTGGATAATGCCAATAACAAGGAGAACGAACTTAGAATAAATCAAGATAAATATTCAGTGTCCCATGATTTCTGAGGGACTTCTTTTTATTTTAAATGATGTGTTATTTTTTAAATGATAATAATCAGATTTATCTTCATGTTTGCGATGAGTGAGGAATGTAAAAGTTATAACAAACCTAAATTATTCATGGCCTTTTCTAAGTCAGGATAACTAGTTTTTCAGATGCTATCCACTATTTGATTTCTTTCAGTTGGTGATCTTGATTATGAAAGGTAGGTAATTATAGAAAATTTCACTGTTATATTAATTGTGTTATTTCTGCTTATAAATTCTGCCTAAATCTAAACAGTATAGAGATTTTGCCTATGAGACTATTCATGAAAATGATAAGTATTAATATGGCTTTAAAAGTGATTAAAATGTTCATTATCAAGAAATCAATCATTCAAGTATTACTGTATCAGGCATTTGTAAAAAAAACTGTTGTCATAGATTAACAATAATGTAGCTATCCTCCTTTCTCCTTTAAAAAATGGGGAAATTAAGTACCTGGTTCATGAAAAAGGTATGACATTACCATTACCCAGAAACCTCTGGGAATGTGGGGTAGCATCTAACTGCAATGTTTGGAGGGAAGAAAACACACAAATATTTAGAGGGGGAAATGTTACTGGCACTAGGAAGCTTCAGCATCAGCTCCAAGCCATTAAATCTCAGATTTGAGAAACTGTGCCTTTTGACAGGCTGCACTCTGACTGGGAGATATCATTAGTCTTTTTTAAATATAGAGTTTCACATGTGATGAGAAAAATCTACATGTATGTAGATCTACATGTATGTACTCAGAATCCAAAAAGAAATGTACAAACAAACACAAAACTAAACTTCTTTGATTTCCATAGCTCTTAAGATTTTTGAGATGATGTGCTTAAGACCTAGGATGAAGTTGGTTTTCCTGCTTCCTGGTATGAAATGGCTTAGAAGGCAAATTAACAGTGCAGAGAAAAGATTTCACTCAGAAATGTCATGTTGAAATAATTGTTTAAAAAAAAAAAGAAATAATTGTTTTCAAGTACCCTACAAGCACATCATAAATGGTCATTATAAAATAAATTATAAGCTAATAACATTTGTGTATTACTTATGTGGAGGTTGAATTCCTTAAAATAAGCACATTAAATAGCCAAGAATATAAAATTAAACATGAATATAGCATCCACAGATAGATTGCAGATCTCCCATAAATTTCAAAATCTGCAGATAAGTCTCTGATGAAAGGGTGTCATATTTGTATATCATCTATGTACATCCTCCAGTTTAAATCATCTCCAGTTTACTCATACCACCTAATACAATGCAAATGTTTAAATCATTGTTATACTATATTGTTTAGGGAATAATGCAAGAAACAAAAGTCTGCACATATTCCATGCAGATACAATTTCCAAAAATATTTTACAGTTGGTTGAAGCCATACATGTGGCACTTGTGGATAGGGGGGCTAACTGTGCATTCTTCTCAACCATCAACACTCAGACCTAACCCCATTTTTCTGAGAAGCTGCATACCATGCTTACAGAAAGCATTGTTTCACACTAACCAGCACTGGGTACTTGCTTGGGGATTGCATGTTTATTTTTCTGAATCTGCCACCCACCCATTCATCCTTGGACTGAGAGCTTCCTAAGAGCAGGAGCCATGTCTTTATTTCTCTAAGTGTGTTCTCTTGTTATGAAGGAGTCAATAAATGCAGGAAGACAAAAGGGAGGAGAAAGATGAAGAAGAAAAGAATAAGAGGTGAGGCAGGGATTTAGCTTGGCAGCACAAGCACCTGTCTGGCAAGCACAAGGTCGTGAGTTCAATCCCCAGTACAAAAAAAAAAAAAAAAAAAAAAGAGAGAGGTGAGAGAAGAATGTGGAGGAAACTAGAAAGGATGGGAAATCTGTGCAGAGGAAAACTAGACTCACTTTCAGGTTTTTATATGAATACATTGTAAAAAGCTACATGTTAATGTAGAGAGAAATAATAGAGCAGAGACAGGAAACAAAAGATATCTAAGCATGTGCTTTCTCTTCTAACACAGCAGCCTAAAATCATGTAGTGTGAACAACCCACACAAAAAGAAAGACTGAGTAGTTCCTGGGAATAATAACCAGGTAGAAGCTTGGTCTTAAATGAGAACCTAGTTACTTAGGTCTGGAGTTCAAGGACTTCCTTAAGGAGGACTGGATCCTTAAGGAGAACTGGGGCCAAGTTAATGGCACTAGATGGGCCTAAAGGACAGGAACAAGAAGATAAGAAAGTTGCTATACTTAGATTACTTCTATTAATTTCACTTATTTCAATATTTGTTCCACTAAATCTTCTTGAACTGTTAAACCTAGAATTGTAATACAGCTAGCATATTTAAAAACATCAGGCATGTGTCACCAGTGGGGTTCTCCAGGAGCAGCATTTCAGATAGGGTGTCATATGTAATGTTTACTGGCATCCAAAGGGAAGAACTACAGTTAGGCAGACAGAGAAGCCAAAGTACAAAGCAACCTTGACAAACCTTAGGCAAACCAGCAGGAGATTGGGAATACCTATTTCTGGTCATAACAACCCATGTCAGTTTAAAGCAACCAAGCTTTTATACCCTTGCCTGCTCTGTCATCAGATACAGGCTGCCCCATAAAGCTAACCATATCTTAAAGGTATGAGTTCAGATGACACAGTTCTCTACAGCTGAGACCAGTCCTTAAGGAGTTGACAGCTAGAAGCTTTATGCTGACCACATTCCCATAACTGAAAGGGGATCTGAGTGATGCATCTCTATGTCTATCACAGTGCATTCCTGACACTGCTCAAATCAGGTTCTCATTCAGAGTTAGGGAGAGCTACTCAAGGTTTCTGTTGGGCCTCTTGTCTGGTTTAAAATATCCCCAAAGTATCTCATGTATTCAGAGGCAAGCTTTTGGAAAATGATTGGACCATGGAGGTGCTATGCTTCTCAGTGGATTAATCCACTAATGAGTTCATAGCTAGATGTGCTATGAGGAGGTAGGGACTGCTTGGAAGAAGCCAGTCAGTGGTAGTGTGACCTGAAAAGAATTCTTGTCCCTGGCTCCTCCCTTTCCCTCTGTCTTTCTCTCTCTCTCTCTCTCTCTCTCTCTCTCTCTCTCTCTCTCTCTCTCTCTCTCTCTCTCTCTCTCTCTCTCTCTCTCTCTCTGTCTCTCTCTCTCTCTCTCTCTCTGTCTCTCTCTCTCTCTCTCTCTTTGTGCTTCCCAGCTACCATAGATGAAGCAACTTTCCTCTGCCTTGCCCTTCCACCATGTTTTTCTACCTTTGAGCCATCCAACTATGGATTGAAACAATGAGCCAATATAAACCTCACCTCTCTTAAGCTGCAGGTGTTACATATTTTTTCTCATTGATAAGATGACTAATACAGTCTCTCTTCTTGAGTATAAGCTCTTAAAAGGATGTTATGGACTAAACAATGTACACCCAAAATTAATATAGTGAAACCCTAATCCCCAGTACCTCAGTTTATAATGTATTTCTATGTAAGGTCTGTTTGTTTGTTTGTTTGTTTGTTTGTCTTTTTGAGAGAGGGTCTCACTATGGAGTTCAGGCTGGACTTGAACTCACTTTGTAGCTCAGGCTGGTCTTGAACTCACAACAATCCTCCTGCCTCAGCCTCCCAAGTGCTGGAATTACAGGTGTGCGCCACCACATCTGGCTTTTATGTAAGGTCTTTAAAGAGATGATCAAGTAAAATGAGACTCTTTGGATGGGCCCCAATCCAATGTGATTTAGGTCCTTATCAGAAGATGAAATAGAGACACAAACATGAATGTTGACATAGGAAAAATTATATGAGGACATAGCAAGAAGGTGACCATCTGCAAGGCATAGAGTGAGGCCACACGCCAAAAAAAAAAAACTAAAACAGATGCCTTGATCTTGGAATTCTAACCTGAAGAACTATAAGAAATAAACTTCTGTTGTTTAAGCACCAGTATGCACCTAGTCTGCACCCAGTCTGTGGTATTTTATTGTAGCATCACAGGCAACTTAATATAGAGAGAGATTAATAGGAGTATCTGCAGCTCCTCTCAGAGCAGTGGGTCTTGGAGCCACAACTGGTCTTCATTGTCTCACTCCTCCACTTTCCATTTTAAATGTTCCTCAGATAGCACCTTTGCAGGCTTCATTGAATTACCCGGTGGACTGACCAAGATGCCCATGCTCAAGTCTCCTAAACACATGGTTGCTATACCCTTCCCAGTCTTGGGTTGCTAAAATTTTTCACTTATAGTCACAGTTGGTCAAGTTACCCAAATGAACCACTTGAGTGTAACAGACTTCCTCCTCTTAATAATCACGAGGTCGCATTATCAATTCAGTGATCTATTTTGTCTATTTCTGGTTCCCATATACAAGAATTCCAAAGTGCTCAAGCAGCAGGCATAGCACAACAATTTAAAATTAAATGGGACCTGCTGGGCACAGTGGCACATGCTTGTAATCCCGGTGGTACATCAGTTAATGAACTTAATTCTTTCCACAATTTTGGTCACAAACTGAATTGGACAAGAACTAGATCAAATTCAGTAGTTAGACTCAATGTTGATCTTATGTACTAGGGAGGCTGTAGCAGAAGGATTCCAAGTTGAAAGGCAGCTTAAACAATTTAGCAAAAGCCTGTATCCAAAATTAAAAAATAAATGAAAGGACAAACAATGTAGCTCAGCATAGAGCACCCTGGGTTCAATTCCTAGCTCCCACTCACACACAAAATTAAATTGGGACCCTTGCTATGCCTTCTGGATAAAGTTAATCCTTTGAAAACTAGGAATTCAAACTTTATGGAGTCCAGAGTTTTAAGGTATGAATCATAAAGTCCTTCCATGGGCCCTTGGGAGTGATGCTAAGTGAATATGCTGAAGACCTGGGATAACTGGCCCTGTATTCACTCATAATCACAGATGTACCAGTTCCATGTTACAATGGATTATTTTGGGTTCTACCCAATCTATGTCTTGATGGGTCTGACAGGATCCAGCTCATGAGCCACATGATCATGTGAGGGGCCACATTCAGACAGCACATCTTTGTCAGATCCTAGCAGCTCTGGGAAGTTTGAAAGGCATGTAATTTTCTGCTGCAGATGGAATGTCTTGTCCAGAAATCCAGGAGCTGTGTTGTAATTCTCCCACTGGGGCTTGTCATAAACTTTATATATAGCATCTTTTCCATCTTTTCACATCACATATTCAGTATTTCCAATGTCATATGATCTCCTAGTTCATAGGGCACAAGATTCAGAGTCATTTTCAGCTCTGGAATTTATAAAAACTAGCAACTTTCCATATCATTTAGCATATATACCAGATAATTCTCTCTAGATGTGGAATATCCTGTCTAAAAATTAAGGTACAGATAGAAGAAGACAAAGCACGCCCTTCTGTGAGCTGGGCTCTGCCATGGGAATGGGGGGAATGGGGGGGAAACACTACTCAGCAAGAGGACAAAGCAGCCCTCCTGTGACCCAGCCGGTGCGTGGGCTGGGAAACCGGAAGTGCACACCCCTTCCCCCGCTACACACCATAGGCAACTGGCCGATTGGGAGGAGTCAGGGTAAGATAGTAACAGAGGTGAAAGGAATAGCTTAAACCTTAAGTTGTTTGGTTAACTTTTCAGGCCTGGAGCTAGTGGTCTGGGCATGTATTTGGAGGACGGCAATGTGCATTGTGTCAACTGTGAGGATTTCCTCCTGCCTTGTTTTTGAAATCCAGTGTTTTGTTTCGTTTTACTGTTTTGTTGTATTGCTGTTTCTGGTAACCTGAGCAACTATTCTGAAGGTAACAATATACAGTACAACAACCATTGTTAAATTCCTATCATCTTGTTTTGAAATTCTATATAGCTGTTGTTGTTGTTGTTGCTGCTGCTGCTGCTGTCATTTTGCTTTTGTTGTTGCTTTCGAAATTTGCATCTCGATTTTTCTGTTTTCTCTTTCTTCTATTTAAAAAAATGTGTACAATAGATACTGTAACTTGGGAAGAAACTGTTCAAGGGAAGGGACAAACTGTGATGCAGGAAAGGAAGAATAGGTAAAGGAAAAATATATACATATATACAAGATAGTTAAGGTAGTTATGCAGCTAGCTTCTGTTAAATCATGCTACAGCAATATATGTGCACCCATGTTTAACTAGCAGCACAATTTGTAATAGATAAATCTCAGAAACAATCCAAATGTCCATCAACCACAGAATGGATAAAAAAGATGTGGTGTTGCCGGGCATGGTGGCTCACACCTGTAATCCCAGCACTCGGGAGGCTGAGACAGGCAGATCATTGTGAGTTCAAGACCAGCCTGGGCTACAAAGTGAGCTCA
>RJWT010035664.1:0-13437 GCA_004365215.1 Cuniculus paca | reverse complement strand
CCTCTTTCTAGTTTGCTCACATGGCAAAGACAAAAAGAGAACTTAGCTCTTCATTCAATTATAAGAACAATAATCCATCATGGGAGCTCCTCCTCCTCACCTAAATCTAATTACTTCCCAAAGCCCCACCTCCAAATACCTTCACATTGGAGATTAATGTTTCCACATATGAATGGGTGTGGGGGGGACTGAATTCATAGTAAACAGGGATGCTACGGGAGGGGACTACAATTTTAAATAAGGATGTCAGGGAAAGCCTCATGGTACTTTTAGGAAAAGATGTCAAGGAAGGGGAAGATGATTTATGTAGATTTATGCCTAAGGAAGAACATTCCATGCAGGGAGACTAGACCCCAAGACATTACTGGGTCAAAGAAAATCAATCCTCTTAGGCTATACCTGGAGCTGAGAAAGAGAACTAGATAAGGTAAAAGACACCAGGAAGGAAGATTATGTAATGTCTGTGAGGTCACTGTGAAGGGCTTTGGATACTTACTCCAAATGAGACAAGAGGTAATGGGGTGGGAGGTGGTGAGCAAGAGTAACATGAGCTGGTTTATAAGTTTTGTTATCTGGCTGCTGTGCTAGATTTGATGGGAGCAATGGGAGACGGTCAGAGCCTTTCCTAAAATCCAGATGATGATTGGCTTGAGCCAGAATGGTGGTTCTAGAAATGAGAAACAGTCAGATCCTGGTATTTGGAATTTGCTGGCGGACACATAATGTGGTGTAAGAGAAAAGAAGGCAATGAGAATGACTGAGGTTTGTGACCTGAGCAAATGGAAAAATGGATTTGCCATTAACTGAGATAGCGTTTCTGAGAAAATATCAGGAGCTCAGTTTTAGATATGCAATGTTTCTAATAAATGAAATTCAGGAGGAGGTATTAAGGCAACACAGGATACGATAAGGCTGGAATTCAGGGAAGAGGCATGAATTGGAGGGCTAACAGCATACAGATGCTATCTGCAGCCATGCATTAAGGAAATGATACAGAGAATGAGTAAAAGTAAAACAGAAAAGAGGCCCGAGGAGTATTACATTAGAGGTTAGAGACACGGTGGAGACTAGAAGATGCTTATGAGCAAAGAAGGCTAATGTAGTACTTTATTTCTAACGGCTAATATGTAAAATGAGCACTGGGGAGTTCCCCAAGAGCACTCTGGCTGGTGTGGTGTTCAGAGAATGTTTAAGAGAGAATGCGAAGGGACAAAATGGAGGTAGGGAGTCTGGACACTTCATTTGATGGGTACCTAGCTTGAGTAATGTAAAGGGAAAAAACTGAGGTTGGCAGTTTTTATTCTTTAAAAGATGAGAAAATAACAGCATCTCTTATGCTGAGAAGGAGTCAGCTGGGAAAAAATGTAGCTCCACGAGACAAAAACCGCTGGAGGCACGTCTCTCAGCAAGTGTGTGCATAGCGGAGTTTGTCTTTGCTCAGAGCATGGAGTACTCATTTAGAACAGGAGGAGAAAAGGAGATAGGGGAAGTTAGACATGGCACAGGTCCTAAATAAGCAAGAGTCAGGGCCTAAGTATAAACTAGCATACCGAAACTATCAGGGCCTAGTAAAATGAGCGATAAAGAATAGGTCCTTAACCAAAGGGGACAGACTTGGGAGGAGGTGAAATGGAAATGAAGCAGCTGGCTTTCCAGACATCAAAGGCCTACCTGCAACCAGAAGCATCCCTGCAACCCAGAAGCTTCTTATACTATATATAAGAAACCAACAGGTACACGATAGTTTTGGTGATACTATATATAAGAAGCCAATGGACCTAAACATCTATAGTGTCAGCCTTACAGAACACTCCTCTCTGACCAGCAAGGAGCCTCTCTTCATTTTTTCTAATAAACATGCATTTGGCCATTCTTCACCGCTTGGTGTTTGGCTTGCTGCTTGCTGTTCTGTCAGCTTGAATCTTCCTTCCCCTAAAACAAGGACCTGAGAGCTACATGGATCCAGTCACAGTACAGCATGTGAACTTGGCTTCAGAAATGACATGGAGGTGGGAACTTGTACAAAGTCTTCTGATTATTTTCACTCCATCAACTGAGAATTAAAATGGGGGAGCAGGTATTGAGTCATCTAAGAGACTGGAAGAATAAATGAAAGACAGAAAACTACAATACTACTATGAAAAGAAGGTGTATATATAAATTACTTTCATCTTCAAAATAGACTTGGAAGCAAATCTCTGTTACCATAAGTTTTGGAAGTCAAAATCCAGTTGGAGCTAAGTATGATGAATAGGTACACGATTTAAACCAAGGGATCCTATTTTGGCTCAAACCAGGGAAGCCCTTAAGATAACTCTGCATGGATCCGTTAATAAGATCAAAGTGGAAGCCTTCCTCTCGCCTTATGCTTTATTATATTATGGATCACAGCCAACTGCTGCTCACAGTTCTAAAATATGACAGTATTCTGAAGCAAAAAGTTAAAATATCTTGTTTTATTTTCAACTTGACTTTGAAATTTTAACTTCAATTCTTTAATTGATAATTTATGTTTATGTTAAGTATCAATTGTGTATCAAGTCCCCAAATTTCACGGAAATGTGAGATGTATTAAGACTCTTAAAACGACATATGGAGAATACTGAGGAGGCATGTGCCTATATCAGTTGTCACTGCCTGCCTTTCCTGAATAACATCTCACGTTGCATGATAGCCCAGATAAACTACAGAGCATCTGTAGCCTGATAAAGGAGAAGAAACCGTATTTTTATTTTCCAAATTTTCATTGAAAGCTAATAATTTACTACAGTTTTTCACACGAACATTATATTTTAGAAACGTGAAACAATATAGCCACAAATATAGACTATCATGAGAGCTTGGAGTAGCAAACCTCGTTTTAGAAAAGTAGAAGCATCAGATTAAAATTAAAGATGTTTCAAGGAGAACCCTAGGAACGTCTATGGTAGTATTTAAAGAAACCCTCTTTCTGGTTATCAGTGATACAGGAGGAATAATTGTAATTCCTAATCTGCAAGGTGTCAAGATTTCCTGTTCCTCAAAATTGAAGAATGAATACTAAGCAACAACAGAGGTTAAGTGTAGGAAAAATTTATTGAGAGAGAGCTCCTGAGAGATAGGAGGGGATCTGAAAGTGGGATGCTATGGATCCCACTTCACAGAGGAAGTTTTACAGAGCAAAATCACCAGATAGGTACAATGTGGATCAAAACTATGACCAACCAGTAAGATTACAAGTATAGCCACTTAGGTATTATTGATCTAACTGGGAAACAAGTCACACAGCAAGTGTACATGGAAAGAACAAAGACCTTTTTAGGAAATGATTGATCAGGAGGTCCTTGTCACCCACCTGGGTGACTGATGTCTAGGTAGACTTTACTGAACCAAGTGATACTAATTATAGCATAATTTTCAATTTATTGCTTAGTTCTTGAGCAGGCCGGGTCATTCCTTTATCCTGAAGTGTGGCCTTCACAGGTACACCTCCAGTCACAGGCATAATGTGTTCTCATCAAGGACCTAGTCCTGCCTGACTGCTTAGAATGCTTCTACCTAACTTAGCTGTCTATAATACCAGTATGCTATATTCATGATGTAATACTAAAGATGGTAGGTTGATATATATACCATGTCTTTACCCTCTAGCAACACAGTAAGATCACCAAAGAGAAGGATATAAACATAAAAAACACATTCAAAAAATCAGAATGGTTATGCAGGCTTTTATTATGGCAAACATTTTCATAATGAGAAAGATCTCTTTAAAACAAATAAATGTCTCAGGACCTTTGTGAGGGACCCACAGTGAAGTCAAAATTAGTAAAATTGCTATAATGAACATATTTCAGAATATAAACCAAGAATTCTTCTCTAAATTTTTAATGCTGTGACATAATTACATTATTTTCCAACTCAGAATGACCTACTAATTTGAAAACCACAATTAACATAGGTAAAAGACATGATACTGTACTTTTCCAAAGTAAAGAAATACACTTGATCTAATATTTTTAAGAACTCCATCTGATGTTACAAAGTAAACTTTACCAGGAAAAATATCTTTAAATCTCAGAAAAATACACAATGAAAAGATAGATGTAACTAATTTAAAATTACATACTGTAAGGCAAGGAAACATAAAATCATTATGTGAATACATGAAAATGCTATATGGCAAAGGATTATCAAAATACAGAAGATATTGGGAAATGAATAAAAAAATCAAGATCATTAAGTAGTGGTAACTATTTCTAATGTATAATTGATATTAAAATGCCACATAAAAAATGAACAGAACTATTCCCTGAAGTAGTGGTGACAAATGACAGAGGTAGCTTTAAAGATTGTAAGGAACAAAATGAATTAACTTACCACCTCCTTCAAATAAAAAAGTGAGAATAATTTTCTTGGGAGAATTTAAGTGCCATTAGCAGATACATCATACCGTCCAATGAAATGCTTGGTATTTTCAGTAACAACTATTTCAATGGTGAAAATGACATAGGAATCAGAAGCATATTCTGCTGAGATTCTAGATAGTTGACACTTTCCCGAACTGGAAAAACATTTCATAAGAAGATATATAAGGTTATTGACGAATGATTCAAGTTTGTTCTAAAAATAAGCCATGCCTTAGAGAAATGGCTTACCAGCCGCTACAATTCTGGGATCCTCATGAGACTGGTGTCTCCCAGCTGCACGACTGTCAGCAGTCGCGTTCCACCAAAGAACATGAACTGCAGAAATAAACCATATGTTAGTTCATATTAGTTTTTTATTAATAGTTTTTAATGGTAGTTTTTGAATATATAGGATTCCACAGGAGGCAGAGATTTGGGATAAAAATTTATACATCAATCAAACAGGAAACAGGAGGCTGAAGAGGGAAGTAAAGAAACAGTTAAACACCTCTGTCTCATGCACTCCTATCACTTTTTATTTAACAAAGCAGATTATAAAAAATTTGTGCTTACTACAGAAAATTTAAGACACAAAGTAGAAAATGAAACTTAGTATCATCTTAACTGATCTGTTATGTATTTCCATTTTAAGAATGAATAAATCTAATTAGCCTTATGCATAACTTATAAAGTTAAAAATTAATGATACAGTAAGCAAATGATTTTAATTTTTAAAATTAATTTTAATACAAAAATACAAGAATGGTACATAATAGGGTGCCATGTGATATTAATTTTATTTAATGGCTCTAAGAATTTCTCCTTATCTATATAACTCCTTATTTTTTCAACTCCTTATTGTTATTTAGATTATTATGAATACTGTAGTATTCTACAAAATAGTGAAATAGATGTTCTTATACATGAATATTTACATAGTTTTATAATGAGAATTTGCTGTTATCTTCAAGATTTTGGAAAATACAAGAAGAAAGTACCATTTCTATTCTTACCACTCCAAAAGGATCACTCTTTAATTGTGGGGTATCAACTCAAAATTGACATATATGTATTTACCTTTATTTATGTTTATGTATTCACATTGACACAGTAAGCATGCTTTATGTTCAATAAGAAACAAGATGTATATAATGCATATGCACTTCTACTTCTGCATTATGAGCATATTTATTACATAAATAGGGTCATATCATGTTGTTGCCAGTATTTTCTTATTGCAAACAAACCTGACATAAACCTTATTAGAGCAGCACTCACATGGAAACCTATAATAATGTTCATGACCATAACTACTAACATTTATTGGATGGTTATTATGTTACAGGCCTGGTTTTAAGTGTTTTTCATGTATTAACTAATTTGAAATTCCTAATCATCTAGGTGAAAGATCACTATTACCATAACTTTATGGGTGAGAAAACTAAGGCAGAATTGACTTTATGTAACCCACCTAAGGTCACAGTGTTAAGTAATGAAACTGGGATTCAAACTCAGACAATGTAATCTATTTTTTAAATATAAACTATCAAAATTTAAAATGAGAGAAGTGAAGAGTACAGATATTTTTACATGATATATATATATATATATATATATATATATATATATATATAAAAAACACTTTCTTCCAGTAATGATGTTATCAATTTATACTCTGTGTATTAGCATTCTTCTTTTTCACTGAGAATGAATTTAAGTTAAGAAATCTGGACACACACATTTTCAGTAGCTTTTTTTCTTATAAAAGTCACACACATCCAGTGTAGGAAATTAAGAGACTTAAGAAACACCTTTAACCTTATTATCAAAATGTGACTATGGTACGACATATTTTATATCCTTTCAAAGTTTATTCCTGCATAAACAAATCCATACATATTCCCCTCAAAGGGATACTGACAAAGACAATAAAAAATACCTTTTTATTGATATTGGCACAGTTTTACAAGAAAAAATTATGCCAATATGAAGTATATACAGTAAATGTATACTTAATTTTTCTCTGGCCTACCTAACACTGTAACTATATGTAGGTCTTGCTTGATGAAAAATGGTACCTTATTATTTTAATTTGCATCTTCTTTAAAACATACTTTGTAGCTATCTGTATATCTACTTTTGTGTAAGTTTTCATGTTGCTTTTGAATTTCATTTATAGTGATGTGGAACATAAAGTTTGAACTTTTGTATGATAAAAGTATCAAGTTGATATTTTACTCTCTCCATGTTTCATTTACTCCTTGCCTTAAAAATATACTTATAGTTCATCCATATTATTACATAAATTCATTGATATTTTTATCTTTATACTTTTACAACTTTATCTTTTACATTGAACTTACAATTCATTTAAATTTAACATACAGTATGAAATAGACATCTAACAATTGTTAAAATTTTCTCTTCATGTATTTCCCAAATTGAAATACATTTTTTTCTGTATATTTTATTTTCTTGGATATATCAAAAGAAGTTAAATTTCTGGGTAAAGATCAAGAGCTAGGTTTTGAATGGTGTCTCAGTTACTTTTCTCTTGTTGCTGGGACAAAATACCTGACGCCCAAGTTAAGGAAAGATTTATTTAGCTTGCAGTTTGTGGAAGTTTCAGTTCATAATCAGCTGGCTCCAAGGCAGGGTGGCATCGCAGAGAGGCAACTGTTAACGGCAACAGAAGACAGCAAAAGCAACAAGGGCAAAAGGGAAGACAAACCTCTTTTCCTCCCTTATAATACAAGCAGGCTACCAGCTCTAAGGTGGGTCCTGTACACCCTGGAATGGGTAGTCACCTAGCTAAGCCTCTAAACTTCTCAAATTGACACAATGAATCAATCATTACAACCTCCTAAGGCATAAACAGCTGCCTAGAACACGTCTTCTACACCCTTGGATGCAGAATTGCTGAGTCACATAGCTAAACTTCTAAACTTCTTGAGGTGACATAAGGTATCAACCATTACAAATGCGTTAGACTTGAGCTCTCTAGAAGATGCAAATTAAAGCAGTAAGATTGTATTTTTTAACAAAGATCTCTACTGAGCATTCTATTAGGGATGTTGAAGAGGCAACTGGATACAATGAATCTTTCAAGTATCTTAAGAGCTATTTTTAATCATTTATCTTTCTAGATGTTTTATATATACTTTTTAGAACTTACCACAAAAGCGTCTCTGAAATTCTCACTGTAATTATTTTCAAATTCAGGAATTAATGACTCACATACATTTTATTAAAGTTAGTCTGTCTAATGTGTCTATGCATTCATGATAGAATGTTATGAAATTATTGTCACTCATGCATTGTTTCTAATCGTTTTTGTATCTGATAAGTTTTTAGTCTTCATAGTCCCATGTTATTTTTATACATACAACAATATTACCTAGCAGGAATGGGAAATGGGTAACTTTTGGGCTTCTCTATGTTTTAGCATTTGTAAAAACATACATTACATTTTTCACTCATAAACTATATTTCTACTCCAACTAATGTTACTTTGAGAAAAATCTAGAAAATAATACTCAGAAGAAAAAAAGACGAAAAAACACTTTCTTAAGAATCCCTCCAGTTTTTAAATTTTACTATTCTGAAAAAAGTAGTTCAGCATCTGAAATAGCCTTCATTAGGTATTAACAGTTTAAAAAAACTAAGATTTAAACCAAGGTTTTTTGAAGCTTAAACTTACAAAAAACAAACAAAAAAGGCAATAAAAATTATATAGTATAATGAAAAAAAAAAAAAACTGACCCAAGCAACATAAGATTATCAATACATGCAAAATTAGAGGAAGCAGACAATTTTACCTCTGTTGAGTAATCCATATTCTGTGTGGAAAACACCAACTAGTTTTGTGTAGCCTAGATCAACATGAGCATTAATTGCTCTTTTAAATGCATCACCCCACAGAGCTGGGCCTCCAGGTTTCATCTGAAAAGTAGCCAGTTCATAGACTCCTAGAGTAAGGAGAAGAATAATTATTTCATAAAATATACTAGAGTAATTTTTAATCAAGTTTTTTGATTCCAGGGGTACAAGATTAACCTTTTTGTATATATTTGAAGGATCATTCATGTATTTATGCAGCTATATTCATTAATTCGTTCACATTAATTTTTCTTGCTTTTATGTTTAGAAAGTTCGTGTATAGTTAAGGATCACCTGTGAAGCTTAATCACCGAGAAGAAAAGGAAAAAGGACTACAATTTATATATAAGGTACTTTATATACAAGGTACTTTTAATCTGTAAATTTTGCTGATGCAACTGAGAATTTATAATGCAGTGGTATTTCTGAACTGTTAAAGTCTATGGAAAAGAAATTAGTAAGAGAAGTATCTTCAGATCTACATTTTCTTCTTTTGAACTTTAAGAGGAGATATGTTATTCTTTGTATAATTTCTCCCTACAGAATTCCACTTCTAACAGGACTAACAAATGAATAGGTGACCTGAGTTTTTGAGACCAAAAACAAAACAAAACAAAAAACCCCACAAAAAATGGTTTTATTACTCCTCAATATCCAAGTTAACACTTGTAAAGCTTTTCACTTCTAATCTGAAGAATGGGGTAAGTGGATGTTGGAGACCAGGCTACACAGGGTGAAGCTGCTAAACACAGGTACACCTAGCTGTGTTGGAAAAGAGCATAGTCATGGTGCTCTGAAGTCAAGATAACCACAGCTGAGGCAACCAATGACATGAGTTGCTGACACTCCCTATTCAGAGCAATAAAGCTGTCAACTTTAGAGATAAGACAGTTCTGTTAACTGGCAAAAGGTACTCCTTGGAGAAGTCTTTGAACTGATTCCCAAGGTCCTGCTCAGTTCCCAGACTTGCCTCACAGTATCCCCTTCTTTTGATTGAAAACCAAATAAATATGGGTGCCCAGAGAAGTTCTTTGTCTCAATCCCCAGGGAATCTCAAACTGCTTTTACAGGGTTTTGATCCTCTTGAAACCCTAAAATCATACTACTTGTCTCTTTTATTTAAGCTTTTTGCAGTCCATTAGTTCAGAAGATTGAGGCTAGGTCAAGACCCCAATATGTGGAGATAAGGAACTAAGCAATAAGTAGATCAGAGAAGAAAAGTGAAAGAAACATACAAATTTACTAAAGAATTATGAACAATATAATGAGAACTAGGACTTGACACTGCCAAGGAAAGCAAAAATATTTAGATGGTGCTGAGAGATAGGAGGATAATATTCTCTATAAGACTTTAAATTTCTTATAATCTAAAACATGCTACAAAACTGGTAATAATAGAGGAAAATAAAATAAAATTTACATTGGTTTATAGTTTTTTAATCTGATCTTTGCATTAAGGTGAATTAAGGTAATAGTTTAAATCAGCAATTTTCAAATTGAGAAATAAGACAGAATGATACAAAAGTAGGGATACATTAATATAGCTTAGCAACTTCAGATAATTCATTCCTCTCAGTTTTATAACCAAAAATGTACTTAATGATTTAACATTATTAATAATTTTTGAGAAATATTTTCTATTTAAATGCTTGCAGTATTTTAAAATTATGAATTTCATACATTGCCCTTACTTACCCACACATGAAACCTGATCCCAAAGCTAATTTCTCAAACTTTCCTGACTAGGTAAGACTTTTTCTGTAACATAGCTGTTTATCAATCTGTAAAATCTCTGTATGGGAAAATTCTACATTAATTTATTCTTATATTTTAAAAATAAGCTAAGAGCTTCAATTTACTTTTATATAAACAATCATAGCATGTTGCTATATAAAATGAAAAATTTTTGTTATTTCTAGTAGTATAATGCCTTGATTTTTATTGCTTGAGATCCTTAGTGCTGTACTCATCAAAACAGAGGAAGACTTACCTTCCTTTGCAGGCCTTTCTATTTTGCACCATGGGACCAGATAAGTAATCTCACTCTCTTGTTTATCAATGTGAGCCAAATTTGGAATGAGGAATTGTTCTTGCCATTCCTTATCTTTGGCCAAAGCTTTCCGTACTGCAGTTCGATGAGCAAAATTATCTATGGAAAAAAAAATGAAGAAAAATTTTAACTCAAAATCATCTATACTTTTCTAGACTATATGCAAATCAACACACATTCATCTATGACACATAGAAACACTGTGTTATACTTTTGGAAATGCTAACATGAAGAGATGTGACACTTGCTCTCAAGTTGCTCATAGTCACAAGTGGAACAGATATGCAAAGAACAAATATAATGTCCCAGAATAGGCTTCATAGGTTTTACCACTTCATAGGTAGCTGTATGAATTAGGTAGGTTACTGTACTTTTCTGTCTCAATTTTTTAATCTGTGAAATGGAGATAATAATATCACATAGACTCCCAGATTTGCTTCAAGGATCAAATGAATACATGAAAAGAGCTTAGAAGATTATTGGACACCTAGTTAATATGCACCGTATGTGAACTATTCTTATCAGTCAAGTCATCTAATAGTGCCACATTATAGAAAGACTATAGTGGTAGGTAGTCAAGTCAAGGCACACCTTGAATACATTTCAAAGTAAATGAAATTGAAACATAGCCCGTAAGTCTTTTCTTTGACAAACAGCTTGAATGAAATAGTGCCAATTTTCTTACATATTGTTACCCATTCTTTTTCCCCAGCACTTTTTTTCCCTTCTAAGTTAATCAAACAGGTATATATAAAAGCCTAGCACTATTTTCACAAGTAGGACATCTTGAGACTATTGGTAATTTTAAAAAGCTTGTGATGAAGTTTAGGAATAACACCTACTTTACATCTTAAGTATAGTACATCAGAACTCCATGTTTTCTTAACGCATTATGATTTCTTCCACCATTAAAGCATAACCTGGGTTTTAATGGGGTTTCTTTTATTATAATAGGGAAAATACCCTACACTGTACACATTGTTAGGAATATAGAATGATTAATTTTCATAATAAAGTGTTTTCTAAATATTAAATGGGACAATGATAAGCACAAGTTAAAGGATATTATTAAGAGTGCTTTGGATATCCTCAAGTCCTGATATGGACTATTAAATCTGGACACTGAAGTAACAAAGATTCTGTGGATTTTTGGAACTTGTTCTCCTTTCTCAGGGATATGTGAGCTTCAGTATGGGAAGAACTTTCTCTGATTCCTTTTAGTATTAATTCCTGAAAAGAGACAAAGGTGGTCTTTAAATATAATAATAAGTCTCAGAATTGAGTGAGGCTTAAGTTAACTGTTAGCCACTCTCAACCTCCATTCCTAATGCCCCCAAACATCTGAATTATGTCAACTAAGATGCTGATATCTAGTCCTAGTTTTTTTTTAATTAAGAAACAAAGCTTTGTTAATAAGAAACTTTGGTCATGGAGGCCCAAGCCTGTAATCCTAACACTTAGGAAGCTGAGGCATGAGGATCATGAGTTTCAGGCCAGCTTGGACTATACAGAAAGTTTTATCTGAACTATGCAGTAAGACCCTACCACAAAACAGAAAAAGAAGATAATTTTGTTTTGGGATCTTACTCTAATTGGAGTTTTATAAGTACTATTTTAAATTTTTTGTAAACCATCTTCCCAGTAAATGATTCAAAAATTTTTCTGAGAATTAAAATCTAGTTCATCATGTTATGATTTCATACATGAGACATGTTCCCTTTTATGATAATTTCAAGAGTTTGAGCAAAGTGTCCTTAGAAATGCACAACTGTATGTAATTTGGATCCAAGAAGTCTTATGTAACATGCATCAGAATCAATATCATACTGAATACTTAATTGGGATGTCTCATACCATACTTCCAAATATGAAATGTCTTGTTCATTCTGCCTCCAAATTCTACACTCCAATATCCAACCAATTCAGAGTGCGCTGTCCGAAGATGAACATTTTTCTTAAAATTTTCCAGGAACTCATTCGTTTTTGAGGGTTTAAGATAATAGGTGCGAAATTCATAGAATGTTCCATCATTTTGTCTGGGGCCTGTAGCAAAAGATGCGCACATCTGAGGAAAGACAAGGAAAATTTAAATCTTAGGGGGAAGACAGGATTTACTATGTTATAACCAAATTTACATATGGCAACAACTAGCACATAACTCATCTTGTTTGTTGCTCTCCTGTCAACTATACAGAATTGTGTTTAGGTAGCAATATCAATAAAGAAAACTACTCTTAAATATATTGAATGCATAGCTACTGTTTCCTAGCAGGGGTTGACCCTCATTCAGCCACTTTTAATGAGAATTTGTTCACACCAAGATACTGGAAGTTTAATATTCCTTAACCTGAGAACTACGATTAGAATTTTCCTAAGCTTACACACTCAAACTTATCAAAATTTTATCATTAGCCAATAATATACACGCTTAAATGATACATCTAGAACTTTACCAATTCTGCACTCCTATCTTGGCAGTCACAATGAAAATATATTTACTAGCAGAATATTTTTTAAGTTCTTAAAAAAATCAATTATTATTATGTCAAAGTATTTCTTATTCTGTGAAGTAAATCATTGGTCACGAATAGGACTGCATTGTAATGAATGCGGTGCTATCCTGCTGCACTGTTAACAGTGGTGGACAGTATTTGCGCATTTGGTTTAAAAAAAAATGAAGGTCGGTTCAGTAGCAAGCGGCTGAGAGACCAGAGCCCCATTTACCTTCAGCGTGTAAGGGGCAAGACTTGTAACCCAAATAGGAAGCAAGGCAGCACGTGAGCCCTGCCACCACGTGACAAACGCTCGGGGAGGGGCAGCTGCCCGGGGACTTGCAACGGCGGTGCTGCAGAGGCGAGCCTCTCCAGGACCAGCAGGCAGCCGGCACGGAAAGATCCTCTTACAAGGTTTCGATCAGCCCCCCACCCCCCTGGAGCCCCCGCCTTGGACCGGAACAGAGCTAAAGGGGCCTGAGAGGACGTAGCGCGCATGCGTGGGGCTCCGCACTCCCCGCAAGGGCCGCCTGCACCCACGCTGTTCGCGGGCGCGTCCCCGAGGCCCGTACCTGGGGCGCGCGTGCCCGCAGGGCCAGCGCCCGGCCCAGGCCGCTTCGGAAGGCGAGCA
>RJWT010035663.1:0-13413 GCA_004365215.1 Cuniculus paca | reverse complement strand
TCATCTCTCATTAAAATACTTCTGCAGTTCAAAATTTGAAATATTATTTAAAATAAAGCTATACTGCACTCAACATTACACTTCATGAAAGGTTAGGCACCTGGTAATTGTACGTTGAGTTTTCTTCTGCTATTTACTCAAAAAAAAAAAGGCTTCAAATAATCTAGCAATCTTTTAAAAGCACAAGCTCATCAAGATTCTTAAAAATGTTTCACACACTCCATCAGAGAAGCACTCCTTGGAAAAAAAAGTGTCCATTAAAAAATCTGGTGTAAAAAAAAGCCAATTAGACTGAAGCAGCCTAAAATATGGGTTATATTAAATTTAAAGACTTCAAGGCCCAGGTCAGTCTGGATTCTTGCCAGGGTATTCAGCTCCACCAGCTCTAATGAAAGCTGGGGCTGAGGTAGCTGGCCCAGTGCCCTGTGCCCAAGGTAGAGAGAGGGCAATTTTTATTGATTTCATTTGGACTCGCAATGTTGCCAAGCACAAGTGTTCCCCTGGAGCAAATTGATGGCCCTGGGTGTCTGCACACGCGTGTGCACCTGCAGAATCACTTGTCCTGGACCTGCAAACACAGCGTGAGGGTGTGAGTACAAAGTGTTCTGGGCTTTCGCAGATTTATAGCCCATGTAAAGCAGCATCCAAAGGGACCAGGAACTGAGAAATTCAATTTGCTTCTATCTGGCTTATTTTAATTCATAGGAACAGAAAGCTGTAACTTCTTCCAAGTCCAAGGTTTGTAACTTCTGTCCTTCCAAGCAGCTTTGTCTACAGCTTGTATTTAATCAGTAATTACATTGCTACACTTTCCCCAATATAAATTACTGTAGAGTAGGCACTATGTACCACTTTCATTTATTTGTATTTAAATCCCTATTTTGGCATGGTGGTGTGGACATAAGTTACTTATGTACATGTCTGACGGCCTCCACTAAATGGTGTGAAAATTCAGTTTGGGAAGAAAAGTTTACAACCTGGTGCTGATTTCAAGATGCAGAGAGCGGTGGGTGAGGTCCAGGGGTCCAGTCACCCCTCTATTCCCAATGAGAACTTAACATTGGTGATCTCTATTACCTAGGGGAACTTTTAAGACACGATCTATCTCTTACCTTGTTGACTTTGCAGCCTGTGAAAAACAGGTGTAAATGTGTGGATAGACTCACATTAGCAAAGACCAGGAATCTGATGTATAAAACTAACATCATTATTAGCTTCGAGAGGAACATGCCTCTTCCAGAAAGGTTCGTGCCATGAAAAAATGTAGCTGTGGACTATGATACTCTGTGATTGAAATTCCAAAGTTTGGAGCCTACTGCATTTTTATAACAACATACATGGCAAGACCCAGGTGTGGGGCAAGGATGGAGTGCAGCCTCACTTAGAGAGTAAAGGATTCTGCATGCTATGCAAAGGAAATTGGACTTAGGTTGGCAGAGCAGAAAGCCACACACCACACCTGCGCTTTGAAATTGTGCTCCATTTCTTATATTATGATATTAACCTTTTTAGATGTTGCATAATTTGGAAACACTATGCTTCTTATTATTTTGATTCATAATTTAGCACTTAGCTGTCTTAAGTGGTTTCATTTGTATTCTGAGGAAGAATGGAATTTTCTGATTGGTACCAGAGTCCTTTTGGCAGTGGTGTTTTTGCAGGGAAGAGTTAAACACAGGAGGAAAAAATACTGCTTTGTAACAAATTTTAAGTAACTGCTGTGTTAGAGGCTGGGCCCTTCGCCCCACTGGTTGTTAAGACCTATAATGATCACATGGAGTTTGACTGATCCCCGTTTAGTTGTGAGTCTCCTGAAGTCCTGAGCATTTCTATAGCAACCTGGCTCTCACCAGCTGACAAGTCTTAAAACAGGTTCTTACCCCACAGCCTCCCTCCAATTTGTGTACCATTCTATGTACATATGAAACACTTAGTAAACAATTTCGACTAATTGCCAGAAGAAGCTAATAGAAATATTTCGCCAGAGTGTATTCTGGTGCTTTGTAAATGTATTTGTGAATAGGAACTTCTTTCTTATAAGAATGTCGGTTTTGATGGTGAGAAGGTTTAATTTCACCTATGAGGGCTTTCAAAAAAAAAACCACAAGGAACATTCATATACTGACCAGTGCATTTGAAAACTGAGAAATTGAATGGGGGCAGGGGGTGTCCGGGTTTGTTTTGAAACTGTAGCTGAATCTTGCAGTAACATAACAACAAAGGTCGGTAATTAAGGTTTTGTAAATGCTATTCCTAAGGCAGGCTTCAGGCTTCTCTGGGAGCAGAGCTTTGTCTGTCCGTGAGAATCAGGGGAAACCTGGGCACACTTTGGCACTGTCACTCAGGGGACAGGATTATGTACTTCGGGGACAGGACATGGGGTCTACGGACAGCACTGCAGCCCAGGGGCGGGACAGTGACTCCAGGGACAGGATCCAACCACAAAGTCAGCCTCCTGCATTCGGACCTTCTTGGGGATCTCATCACCGTAGAGCCATCTGCTCTAACCACATTGCCAGATGTAACATTAAACGCATAAAAGATTGTAAATCTCTCACCTGATCAATACTGACACCACACTAGCTGTTGGAAATTGCTGGAGAGATGCCAAGTAAAAAGGTACCCCGTGTCTGTAGCCTAGCGGGGTTCTCAGAGCCTGGCCAGCCGAGCCAGATTGAGGGACTCCTCCCAGGCACTCAGTGCAGGTGACCCTGCCCGCAGGGAAGGACAGCTAAGTGGAGCGCGTGAGGCTGAGCCTGGCCAGAGCCCCTCGTGTGGTAAAGTTGGGGGAGAGAGAAGCAAGGAGCGGGGAGGACACGCGGCTGGGAGAACTCCGAAGGATGCGCGATGGCCTCACTGTTGGAGAAAGAAGCAGCAGCGTTAGGAATCTAAGAGAACAGTGGGAGAAGAGCCTTGTCCCCATCCGGTCTGGATTTCTGGGCAGGGTTTATGGCACGGGAAGAGGTGTCCTGGCTCCCTGGGGCGCTCTGAACAGTGAGCGGAAACCCACGCACAGCAAGGGTCTCACCCGAGGTACGGAACCCTTCCTTCACTCGAATGCCTGAGCTCTGCGGTAAGATGCAGGGCCCTGCCGCAGGGCCCTGTGGCTGGGGAAATGGGACAACCACCCTCATGCCACAGGCAAGGTTGCCTTGGCTTTGTCACCACAGTAACACATGAGCTGGATCTCCAGGACAGCTCCGGTCCTTGGAAAATCCAGCAGAGGACTGGCTGTGCATGGATCTGTCTCATCTCGGACCAGAGACAAGAGCCGAAGGGTCTGGTTGTCATCCAGAATGCATTGCGGCATGAGTGGCAGCCCGACTGCACCACAGAGGGTGAACAGGACAGGGGAAATCACAGGAGTTCCAAGCGACCGATGGCCGCTTCCCCACAGCTAGAAGTGACATCTGAAGACTCCAATGAGACCACGCCCTGTGCTGCACACCACACAGCTGAGATGGGTGGGGACTTGGCTGCCCACCAACCACAGGGCTGCTCAGAAATGGGACACCCTGAGCGATCTTCTTTGCAAGCTTAAGTCCCCCTCCTGAAGAGGACAGAACTGTAGTCCTGTCCCAATGCAGCTGTTTCTAGCAAGCCTCATGATACAGACAGGGCACTGACCCCGCAACCCCCGCACAACAGTCTCTTTGCAAATCAAAATGCTGGAGGGTAAATATTTGTACTCTGCTTCATTGTGTGTAGAAGTTATAAGATCTGTTTTTTATATTTAAGAAAGGAAAAGATAAAAATAATAGGACTAGGATTTTTTTCCTGAAACTAATGCACTTTTCTCTAAGAACATAGCACACAGGTGTCTACTTACCATTCTTTAATGAGCTCTGAGTCATACTGACACTGGGAAATATTCTGGAAACCATCTGTGTTTCCTGAGGGTATTGAGAACTTGTATTGGATGGGAGCAACTGGGCATCGTCGGCTGTCACTAGTGAGTTCCTTGGGGATCGCCATGTCTTATTTGCCAGTTTTCTTTCTCATCAGATGGGCATTCATGATGCTGTGCTTAGTCCTAAAGTCACTCTCTGTGTCTGAAATCTGCTGAAGGATGTAAGATGGCAAGTGGTACATTTTCATGTCTCTTAGTTGTTTTGCATGTCCCAGAGGACCTGGATTTCTGGACTTTGGAAAGGTCATGTGATCTCGGGAAAATATGGCAGTCATAGACACCCAGAGAGGGATGAAGCTGGTTCTCTCTAAAGGCAATGGCTATCTCAGGGCAAATGGTCAGACCTTGTTTCAGAGGAGGGCCAGGGTGGATTCCAGGTCCGGGTCGATTGTGCCAAGCGAAGTGTGGGAAGCAGGCAGTGCACTTTCTCCGGCAGTGTCATCTCCGATGTTGACAGTGGCACCTTCGTCAAATGGAAATGGACAGCTCAGCTGTCTTTTGCTGTGCAGGAGTCAAATGGGTGTCCAGGGCAGATGAAAATCTGTTTAGATCTACTTAGCTATTGCTGTTATCGTGCTCATGGACTGCATACTCATGAAACTGCCATGTGGCCTTGCTGGGTATCGTTGGCCTCTGAATAAATCATTTCACAAGTATGTGAATTTCTATTTTAATTTATTTTTCTTTTTGCACTTTAGAAAATTATTTATTTGATATTTTACTGCCTGGTATTTCGTCTTCCTTTCATTTCTAAAGTACCTAATTAAAAGCTGCTTTATTTTTCTCACCATCTATTCCATTCATAGCCTATTGTATTCTCATTTGCTTGGAAGAAATTCGCACAAAGTTTCCTCTGTGGGATTCCTGGTGACATTCTGACCAACCAGTGACATTCTGACATTCTTTCACCTGCTGCTGCATTTTCTCCCACTCACCATAGGTATCTCCTCTGGAAACATACCCATTCTAACTTTGCTATTCACCCAATTCCATTCGTCCAGGGGAATCTGAACACTTTGTATCTTTAGAGTCCCAATTTTTCTTGCCTTTCCTGGCTCTTCCTCATGTACCTTTCCTTAAATCCTGATAGACCTCATTGCAAAAATTCTGACCCTCATCTTTATTCAAATATTATCACTCATATGCAAAGAACATATTTGCATTATCAAAAGTGTGTTGGCTTATCACAGTTATCATTTGCTGTCTAATAAATGATATGAAGACTTAGCAATAAAAATATAAAAATATAAATCCAGCAAAATTAAATGAGTCAAACTTGTAAGGAAGTAATCGAATTTTCAAGTAGATGAAATACATGAAGCCCAAACTGGCAAAATTGTAAGGAGAGACTGACAGTTCTATTGCATGATGTTAGAATGCCTAAAGTGCTGAAAGCTTATTAAAGTTAGAATAACTGAATATAAAGTGATTTATTTTGATTTAATCAATGTTGTACTTCATACAAAAGATTATACATTTTTTTTTAAAAAAATACATGAGACATTTTCAAACCTGTTCATATATTCTGGCCTAAGAAATATCAAAATTGTTATACAGTCTGTGATGTCTGAATTACTTGTCAACAACAATATAGCCAAAAGTTTGGATGTCCATACTACTAGATTATTATTATATATTTCCTCCCCAAATGAAATTCAAATAGTTAAAATTTTTTGTACAAAAATAAATGTTTAGCTGGGCGTGGTGGCTCACGCCTGTAATCTCAGCACTCGGGAGGCTGAGACAGGCGGATCGTTGTGAGTTTGAGACCAGCCTGGGCTACAAAGTGAGCTCAAGGCTAGCCTGAATGGCATAGTGAGACCCTGTCTCAAAAACACCAAGGCTGGGGATCTAGCTCAGTGGTCTAAGCACCTGCCCAGCAAGCGCAAGGTCGTGAGTTCAATCCCCGGTACTGCAAAAAATAAATAAATAAATAAATAAATAAATAAATATAAAACAAACAAAAAAAAAACGTTTAAAACCATCAGCCAAAATATAGGAAGTGCATTTGTTAGACTGAAAAGACTCTAGGGGCAATGAGAGAATATTTTTCAACAGAGCTAAAAATACATATAGTAACAGAAAGATGGGGATGTTTAAGTATATTAAAATTAAAAGCATATTATAGAATAAAGGATGGACTGTGAAGTACTTACAGCACATGGTCAATAACATGTAGGTGGCAAATGTAGAAACTCACCAGAAGGTGGGGAAGGAAAGAGAAAGATCCAGCCCAGCCAGGAACAAAGAATGGGGCCTTGAGCTGTGGTGCACACCTGCCACACGTGGAGACGCTGTTTAAACAGCACTGAATTGGGGTCAAATTGATGACCATTAAACGTCAAAAGTAGAGTACCAGTGTTGAGGAAATGTGCTGATTTCCATGTTGCTGTCGGACATGTAAATCGGTGTAGCAACACAGAAAAGCAAACTAATGATATCTAGTAAAGGGCAAAAAGCTCACAGCTTACACCTTAGTAATTCATGTATGTGCTTCTTAAGATGTGCATGAGTGTACCTCCCAAAATTCACTGAAGTAGTGGAAAACTGGAATCAGCAGGTGCGACCGCAAGTATGGTGAAAGATACATAAAGTTTGCAGTTCTCTCTAGGTACTGGGGGATGAGGCAGCACTGTGGGTTGAAACAAGGCCCTTGCATAACTAAATAACTAAGTGAGCCAAATAACTAAATACATTTAAATGACTAAGTAACTGAGTTTCAAGCTGGCTGGAATTTGCAAGCATCCTGCTTCAGCCTTCCAGAGCAGTGGGATTATAGGTGTGTATCATCACACTTGGTTTCATCTAGGTATTTTATTGGAGAGGAGATAAACAGTTTCACAACTTTGAATTCTGAGTAGATTTTAAAGAATAGAAAAGCAAATAATATATGCTTCTAACTACTCATGCAAGTCTGAAAGTATGAATTTTATGAGTTAATAAACATGTGTGCGGTACAATTGTAAATAATTAAAAAGTGTTTACTCCAAATTAACAATAGAGATGTAGTTTAAAAGGGAAACAGAGGGCAGAATTTGAGAAGAGATTACAGAGAAATTTTTCCATTGAAGTGAATTATTTCTTAAAAAAACATACATTTCTCATTGATGAAATGCCGACACTTTAAACTTCCTTTGGGTTTATGGCTAATACATCAACTTTTATATATGTTTCTTTTAAACTTCTGAGAGTAAAACACCAAATTGTGTTTTTCTTGCTTTTGTTTTGCATTGATTTGAACCATTTCTGTCCTCCTCCTTCATTCCCTCTTCGGGCGCCTTATCAATAGTAATTTTTGTTTGTCCGTTGGTTTGCTTAGGTAAGGACAGCCTCTTACTGTTCACTGGCCTTGACCTTGAGGAAACCAACGGGATTAGCCAGGGCTCTATAGCAGTGTGTTCTAGTTCTTGGTTTGCAGATGCTTGGTTTATTGATCAACACAGAATGCTGGTGCAAGGAGAGAAATTATAACGGAAGCAGCCCATTCTCCAGATAAGGAACAGGCTTATCTTCTTAAGTTAGTTGAATGCAGAAAACCGAAGTTCAGTATTCATCATGCTGTGTAGTCTTTTGCCCAAACCGTTTCCTTAACAGCAGGTACAGGGAATGCAAGTGGAAAATGACGCCAGACCGAGCCCCGCTCCTCCCACTGTGCCCTCCCGTCCCTTACAAAGAGTGCGGACCTGCTAACCCTTGCGTGATTAGAGATGTGGGTACGGCGACAAGTTTTCACAACCACACCACTAGAACAAACTTAGGACGACAGGTCAGAAATATTTGTGCTGAATTCAAAGTCTTGCTTGGCGGATGTGCCCGAGAAGTCTGATCGAAGTCAGGTGTGATGGGCACAAGCATGGTCTCAGAACTCCAGGAGGCTGTGGCAGGACGAGAACAAGTTTGGACCTAGGCTGGACAACTTAGGACTTCATCAGACCCTGTCCCAAAACAAAAAGAATAAATAACAATTGGGGGTAGGAGACAGAGACAGAGACAGAGACAGAGAGAGAACTTTTGCTGTGCTACTTTACTTGCAGGTAGCAGGAGGATAGAGAAATGCATGTGTAGAAAGGCAGGAAAATAACATTTTTAAATGATTGGATTTAGCTGTGCATGGACTGAGAATATCTGTTGCCCCTACTCAGTGTCTGGTATTGGCCCAAGAGGAGGATGAGCGTTAGGCAAGAATGCAGGTAAATGGATGCTTGGTGTGAACAGGGTAGAGTCAGTCCTTACACTGACACTATCTTTAACTCTCAGAATGTAAAATTTTAATTTAGTAGAAATGAGATTCATTGTCATTATTTCCTAGCCATAGTTTGTATTTTGTTCTTCCTTGGCAGATATTCTTTGGAGTGAGAATATTAAAGTTTGTTTGTTGACAGCTTTCACTCATGATTATGGAAAGAAACCTACACTCTTTGAAGAACATATGCATTTGAGATTTGAGAATTCTCATAAACTTTCAATAGCATTCTGAGTAAGCTATATAAATAAGGCTACCTTGCAGGGAAATTTCTTAATAGATATATATTTGCATTTATAATTACTAGAAATAGTGTGTTTTTATGAAATCTTTAAAAACACTACCTGTGTGTGTGTGTGTGTGTGTGTATTACCAATTTGGATTTAGATTTTTAAATCTCTCCAGACTGTGGTGCAAGATAAACACTTGTGGATAGTTCTTTGGTAGACAGTTGTGTAAATGTGATAAGCAAATTAGCTTCGTTGCCTGATTATATAGATTAAGTATATCTTGACATCTAGCTTTGAATCATGACTTAACTATTTTAAAGTGTCTCAAATGATTGTTAAAGCAAAAGTCAGAGAAAATTTTACATTATTAAATATAGCGTGATAGGCCATTCATTATATTTTTCAAGTGTCGATTTAAAATGGGTTTGTTTATTTCTGAAATATTCTGCTTCTGAAGTTTGAGAAAATAAAGACTGATGCAAGCATTATTTAAATTTATTTGGGAAAAGTGAATATTACCTTGATACCCCTACCTACCAGATGGTATTCTGTTTATTTATCTTCCAAATTACCAAGCTTTTAACAGTCTATTATTCTGGAATAGCTCTTTTTTATCCTAAGCTTTGTCTTTGTATCTCTTGATTTTCTTTCATTCCAAGAATCCAGAAGACAATGTCTTGCTCTGCTCCTTGGGCTCAGGCTATCATTCCCAGACTAAGGCATCATGAAGGCCTCCGTACCTGAGCGTCTCAGCACCGGTTCCCTCTGGACTGGAGTGCCTGCTACAGTGAAGACCAGCAATGGTGTCAGAGGAGCCCACGGCCTTCCATGGCTCACCATGATCTCCGGCAGAAAGTGAGCAGTCTGCTCTGCCGTGTCCATCAGGGCTACTTTCCAAGGAGCCATGCTTGTTCTTCCAGGCCTGCCTCTGAATTAATCTGTATGTCTAGAAAGTCAGCAGGATTGAAATGCGTTCCTGGGAGCAGACATCCAATGGCATTGTGATGCTCTGCTGAAGTTAGCCAATGAAATTGAGATGCTCTGACGGAGTTAGCCAATGGGATTGAGGTGTTCTGCTGGAGTTAGCAACTGGGATTGAGATGCTCTGCTGGAATTATCCAGTGGGGTTGAGATGCTGTGCTGGAGTTGATAGCCAATGGCATTGACATGTTCTGCTGTGGTTGATAGCCAAAGGGATTGAGGTGTTCTGCTGGAGTTAGCAACTGGGATTGAGATGCTCTGCTGGAATTATGCAATGGGATTGAGATGCTAGAGTTGATAGCCAATGGGATCGAGATACTCTGTTGGATACTGGATTGGATGGGAATGTCAGGAGTGGAGAATGTCGTTTGAATGAGTGTGTGTCATTTGGTGGGAGGGAGCAATAACTGGAAGTGGGAGCACTGGAGATGAGTGGGCCATGGTCCAGACTCCAGTTGCAGTTAAAGAAGTGTGAACATGGTAAGGAAGCATGGTGGAGTCATATGGCCCTGGCTCCTGGCAGTCAGTTTAGGGTCATCCAGGCCTCGATTTGTCAACATATATGCATATTCTCTAGAAATACAAGGTCATTTTAGGCTTCAAGACATTTGAAATATACAAATGTGCATGATCATTACTACCAGGATAAATTACTTGTTAGATTTTAACATTAATAAGGTGAACTGAATTTTCGATACAAAAACAAAAATACTTTTGTGTTATTATTTTGTCATGCATCTTCAGATCATGTCCCCAAGAATGATACCAATTTCCTTATCATTTGTTTTACACTTATAAAATACATTAAAACACCAACCATTGATGATGTTACTATTTCTTTAAAAGGAATAGTAGTGGTGATGTCCAGTTCATAGAATGGCAGGACCTAAGTATTCCCGAGGCTACTAACAAAGTAGCCCTATGATTGAAAAACCTGTTTTAAATCCTAACTTATAAATAACATTAAGAAAAAATAAAGATGTGCTAAGCAACATCACAGCCATAGCAGTTATGACTTTCAGGACCAACGTGGGGGAGCTGAGCCTGTTACCTGCAGCTGCAAGATTTTCTCTGCAGCCCAGTGGGACCCCTTCATCTTAATTTTTCTTGGGAAAACAGAAGGAGTTTTTCTCATCAGTTGCACTCAAAACACATTTTCAAGAATGATCTTACTAGGGTAGAGATAAGAGATGCTTGATTGATTAATTTGGAAGTTATTAAGTCACTGTGTTTGATAGTCACCACAAGTTCATTGAACTTGCTTTGGTGCAGTTCCTGCAGCCTCTTTCTCTTCTGAAGTCAGGTGTCAGGATGCTGGCGTCCTGTAAAGTAGGTGGTACCCATGTATGGATGCCCAGTAGAAATGATCAAGTCCCCGAGGAGGGGTGATGTCTCCACATGTTGATTTCTGCTCAGTGCTGAAGAAATATGCAGTAGTGGATACTTTGAAGAGCATTGGTCATCTCTTAAGTAATCATTTTCTTAAACGGTTTGAGTTTTCTTAGCCGCATTGTTCCCAGGGTTGATATATGGGTAAGATTTTACAAAGTAATCTATGTAAAATCTTTGCCAAAAATTTTGAATAACTTTGCCACAGTATCAAGCGTTTAATCTTCAAATTAATACGTTGTAAATATAAAAAGAAGCTTTCAGAATACCTGAAGAAAGTCTGTGAGTGCTTTAGTTGCCACTCAGTTGTGTTTTGCTCTACACTGTTTCCTATGCCATAGTCCTTCAGAATCATCTTCATGGAAGTGTTTCTGTGTGGTTTTGTTGACAGGTCCTAACTCTGCAGGCTCTCATATTCGACTCACGTGGTCCTGATCTACCACTCTGCCAGTGACAAAGAGATTGCACTTATCACCTGTGTCTCTAATTTGAAACTGAGGGAACTGGGGAATTCCAGTCTTGACCAGAATGTCTATCCCAGGGGCCACTAGAATGTACAGAACTGAAAACATTGCTGTAATTGAAGGCAAAGCCTGTGTCGGTGTCTCACAGTTGAGGGGGACATTCTGGCGGAGATGCAGGGAAGGGAGTATTGCTGAGCAGTGAAAATCCTGAGCAAAGGGTCAAGGGCCTAAGTCCTTCCTGTGCAAGTCCTGTAGAGATGGCAGGCTGTGGAGAGAGCGATTTCCATACAACAAAACATAGTTTTCTTCGGGTTTCATATTTATAAGCATTCAGTGAGTATCTGCAATATATAAAGCAAGAGCTTGTCCTTTTTCAAATTCTATTCAGTCATTCATTTTAGTGTTATCATCTTCAAGTTACACTTTCACAAATATTAATATTATAACATTTGACATTTGAAAAGTGGTGACTTACCGCTGAGAAGGAAATGCTTTTATCTGCACCTGCTCAGTTCCTCATGGGGTTTGGTTTTTGCTACGTTTCCCACATGATAACGTTTTGGTTTCTTCCTTTGTGCTATTTCTCTAAAAATTGATGCACGCAGCTGCCATGCAGCTGATTCCAGCCAACAAAACTGCTTAAACCCTTCTGTGTCCAAAGGCCTCGCCGTGCGACCTGAGGGTGCCAGCCCCTGTCCGCAGTGGCCACAGCTTTCCCAAAGACGGGTTTAGGGGATAAGCCTTTCTAGCTTTAGAAGATGAGGAGCTACTGTGGGGTTTATGGTGGCTGACCCCACTTCCTGTCATTTTAAATGCAATTCCAGAATGCACGCTCTGAGTCACACTGCCACTGAGAGCAAAGAACTCACATCGTGCAATGTTCTTTGCCTGAAGATTCCCACCACCTTACACCAAAGTTTCTCCTCTTTCCCGAGGAAGGGGATATGGATTTCGCTCTTTGCTCTGGAGCCTGGAGCCTTTCTCCGTATCTCTGTTCATCTACTGGATCAGGGTGTGGTACAACCCCAGGTTGTCATCGGAACAGAGGTGCCACAGGGTAACACAGAATCACCCCTGTGCTGTCAGGTGTGACACACACAGGACACTCAGACAGGGACTGTCCCTTCCTTAGTCGAGGAGCAGCTCCAAACAGGGTCCAGAATAGTCCTCTGTCCTCATGAAACATGGCCCAGACAGGCCTGGGCACTGCTCCACTCCCTGACCTGCTCTCTGCTTGTGGGTCAGAGGACAAAATGAATCCACACCATCTTGTGGCTAATTCTGCTTTCTTAAACAACTTATTTAATCTTTTGGAGCACTGGCCTCCTCAGAAATAAATATGGGGGGTAGTTATTGGGATTTAATGAGATGCCTTCATAGAGGGTCACTTTGTATTTCTTTCACACAGAGAAAGTTTATGAACCTAACAGCATAAAAAATAATAACTTCATATCCATTTTAATTTATAATACTTATGGTAAGAGCTGATGTGAAAATTTGATTTTCTGTGCTTAGGGATTCAGGTATCTATCATCTTTGAGATCTAATGGGTCTGAAGCACTGCACTTTCCCCATTCAGGCTTGTACTGAAGAGTCCCTGGAGCTCCTGCAACACAGTTTTAAGGGTGTGCTGTGGGCAGCAAGCTTGGGGGGCTGGGGTATGCAGTCCATGGGGTTCTGCCAGAGAGGAACAGCATCAGGCTCCATGCGGGGTTCGAGGTCTTTGCTCTGCGCGTTGATCATTACGTGTGTATACTGATCTCCCCGTAAACTTACCTGCAAACGTGTGTCACTGGTCACTGGTGAGCACTGCAGAGAAAGCACATAACCCCACCCCACTCCTGGCTAGGGGACCCGTGGGGCCCTAATGCTGTCTGCTCAGACACCCTGATATCTTTGGGAAGGCTTGCTTAATGGAAGTGAGATTCCGTTCAGAGGGAATTCACTCTTCCTAATTATGCAAGAGTGTCACGGGAATGATGCCTCCTTTCTGAGGTCTGCTGCACCTTCCCTTGCTGAAGTGTGTCCTGATGCAGCTGACAGACTTCAGACTGACTGCAAGGCCCCCGGAGGGAGCTCAGCAAGTCCTTCCACCCCATCCCGCCTCAGCTTAGTGAAATCTGCCAGCACGTCCTTTCCCGCAACAGACAGGGGTCTTTGTGCACTGTTTAAGCAAGTGTCAGAAGGGTTGAGCCC
>RJWT010035662.1:0-13422 GCA_004365215.1 Cuniculus paca | reverse complement strand
GCTCTTCCTCTCCACGTCTCTTTTTATGCTGGTAACCTTCCTCGGGTCGGCCATCTACACCCAGCACCATACTGATTTAATTCAGCTGGTGTTAAGTTGCCCACCAGTTTTTAATCCATAACACCTGCTTTAGAAGTAGAACAACAGAACTCAAATATCATCGTTATTTTATTCAAAGCAAAACTTCCAGAAAATTCTTTATTGAGTGAAATGAAATACTACTATGTAAAATAATGTATGAAACATATTAGAGTATTGGAGGTGCATTTATTCTTGTGCTTTTCCAGTTATTTAATATGGAATTATGTTAATAATTTAAAATTTTAATTTAACTAAAGATTTTATTTAATTTAATTAAAATTTAATTACATGATAGTTAAAAACTTTGTGTAATCATTGCAAGTTTCTTTCTGTTTTAATAAAGAAAAGAATAATTTGGGAAATAGTCATATGAAATTTACATTCAAATTACAAAGACAAGTTGACTCACAAGAACTAGTACATCAGTCTCACATTTCAACTTGAAAATTTACCAGTAGAAATTAAATTCAGACATACGTATGCATACAGCACATTTTATTGAGTCTCAGCTTGTGTGGATATGTATAGCTAAAGAATGATTACTGTCTTGAATATATACACGAAATAATCAGAATGGGCTTCTTTACTGTGATTTAATTGGCTTTGTCAATACTTTTTCGATCCTTGCTGTTTGGCTCTGGAGACTTTCTAAGAAAATTACTTTCCCTGAAATGAATGTTAACTGTGACTCTATAACCGTGCAGCTAAAATGAAACTAAGCATCACCTCAGCAATACTTTTTGGGATGAACATTTTATCCCAAATCTGAAATAGCTTCTGCAATAATCTCTGTAGCATTGCATTATGTTGTGCTTCCAAGCAAGCCTGGCCAGTGTCCTTCTGGATCAACTATAGTGCAACCAATGATTACCAGCGGGTCACAGTGATGTTGCTGCAGAGTGAATTACAGCAAATTGGATGTTTACAGAGAAAGGGAAAACACAGAGTATAACAGGATTACTTCCAAATTAAAATCAATTAACCTTACAACAACCTTGCTTATTATCACCAATTGATAAGGGCACTGATAAAGTTTCGGTCCTTAAAAATTCATCAGGAGGCTTTTATTTATCTCTTACTAATGTTATGCAAACCTCTTTGGTTTTAGTTTATCGACTGTTTATATATTTATTTTATAATGCAGGCCTTGACATGAAGTCTCTGAGTTTTATTTTTATCATGTTTATCTAGAATGTTATTCAAATTGCTGCACTCATACCAATAAACTTGAAATCCTACATAATTTGAAGCTATTAATGCAGGCAAATATACAATAAAAATAAAAAGATGCAAAATTTTAATTTGATCATTACATATTATATGTATGCATTGACTAGACTCCACAAACATGAGAAATTATGTAATGAAAAGAAAAACAATGAAGTTATTTTTTTAAAATGAGATGGTCATTACATTTCTCTACAGAGCTATTGAAAGATCATATATGGGGTGGATGATATTTCAAAAGACATTGTGAAGACATCATTTCAGCAGAATTAGGCATGACTGTGCTGAAGTTAGGTCACTTGTGAACAGTAAAGTTTCCGTCTTCATTTTTAATTAGCCAGAGGTTACTTTCCTTCTATACCTGTCCTAATAGTTTTCCCTTCTGTCATTCTAAAAAAACTTTCTAAGACCTTTCTTTCCAGCACAATAGTCTGTATACAAATCCATCTTTCCCTTACCTAACCTAGGAAGTTTCTTTACATCCATAATTGGTAATTGAATGTATGTATCCATTTTACAAAACATTTTTACAAACATTTTCATAAATCAATGTGGTTGGTGGTCATTGTGAAGAAAACATAGATAACCAAATATTCTCCAGGATGGTAGATGATCAGTTCTTTTAATAATATAATTGGCCTTCCTATGAACTATGAAACAACTAGAGAACCAAAGAAAACAGCAATAAACAGCAATAAGCAAAAATAAATTGTCTTTCTATATTCCTTGACAATGACTTTGTACATCTGTGAATATGAACTATTAATTTGCTAATACCACATTTATGTTTGAATGTCTTTAGCAGAGATGAGAACTAAGGTATTCCGGCAAAGATTAAACATGGAGGAGTTTACTGTGTCATCTTGATTTTGGATTTCACTTGTGAGTATTCATGTAAACAACAAATTTTAGTACAGAAATATCTGAGAACAATCTGATATTTATTACAGAGTCAGAGTTATTGACCCTGCTTGTCATGCGAATATTTTCACAAAGATTGCTGCCTTCAAATTAACTCAATAATGAATGAATAACCTAGCTAAACACTGAGTTGTTGAATTTCATTTCCTGCTTAAAGAATCCAATCAATAGTCTAATTATTATTGCAATGAGGAAAAAAGAATAAATAAAATACCATTAATAAAAGTGGCAGTTTCAGGCATTTACAGGGGAAAACCAATCTATATAAACATGGTATAAGTAGAGAGCATTGCCTAATTTCTAGCAAATGGCTTTTGAAATTTTTTTTGTGCTGGGAATCAATTCAAGACCTTGCACTTGCCAGGCAGGTGCTGTGCTGCTGAGAAATATCCCCAGCGCGAATGTTTTTTGAACTTTCATACATCATCTAATTTTCATTAATAAGTTATATAAGAATTATTAATTTATTTATCAGAAAACTAACTGTACTAGAGATTTTAAATAGCTAAGTTCTAAGTACATATATGAACAAGACAATTGGAGCTTAAATATGGGACTTTTGAATCCAAAGTATCTTATTGTTCTATTGAATAAATTGAATGCCAGAATCATTGTTTTGTCCTGGGAAACAGGCTGTAAAAGACTATAAATGGAATCTTCTCAGTTATATCTTGAGGGCTAAATAAAAATTTGGTAGAATGGTAGAAAGCAAAGACCACATATCTCAGGCAAGAAAAACACATAATAAGATATATGATACAGATTTATCTAAGATCAGAAAATATGCATGATGTTTACAAAGTGTTGTATTTAGAATTTAGAGTGAAAAGGATTAATCATAGGTGAAACTGTAGCCAGTAATAATCAAAGCCAGAGGAGAAACAAAATTCAAGAAGCCAATGATAGTGAATAGTCTGAAATATTGCAAAAGGCCTGACCTATATGAGAGTGTAGAAGCAGCTGTTACATTTACTAAATAAAAGATGGCTATTATCTTTGCAAAAGCAATATTGTAATCAGAGTGACATTTGGGGATTGAATAAGTGAGTATGTGATAAGAGAAACACTACAGATAGGATCACCAAAATACAAGCAAATATTAAACAATCATTTCCAAACATTCAACTAATTTGTTCTATGACATTATAGCATTTCGTATGAAATATTTGTGAAAAGACTGAATTTTCTTATATGAAACTCTTAGTATATGAGTTTTGAATGTCACCTTATATTATTTGACCTTTAGATTTATTTGGCCATATAATTCTGCTGAACAGTTTTCTTTGTTTTGTATTTTCTTTTAATCTTAACGTGATGTTACATTTATAACATTGTTTAACTAAAATGTCACATTGTGTTAGCAAAAATTTGTCTTTGCAAATCTACTTCTCCCTATATTGGTGAAAATATTGGGTGCGTTATTTACTTAAAAACAGAACAGTAAATAAGATAAAAACGGAACTTAGGAGTCACTGTTTTGAGCGTTTATATATCCAAAACTGTGCTAGAACAGCGAGTTTAACAAAATCAATGAAAGAAGAATTAGAATACATATTTGATTAGATGAAAATTTCTTCTCATATATCTTTTCTGAGGAAATTTCTCACTTCTATATATCACAAAATAAATATTATTCTGTAAGAATAAAGAAAATAAATATTATTCCCTTCTTTCTTTCTGTCCGTCTTTCTATCTATCTATTTCATATTAAATATCAAGCCGTAGACATTTAATAGCGGGTAGAACAGAGTCTCAAGCTTCAACTGGTCCCTACATAGAAGAACCTAACTTAGTGGGAAAAATACACCACTGTGACATTTCCCTGGAATTTTTTTCATATTAATGGCAAGGGGAGTTGGTGAAGAAGGCAGAAAATGTGATCTTTTAAGGAGGAAGACCTGACAAAAAAAGAAGGCTCCAAGGGCAAATTAATTTTTTCAGGAAATGGATTTGAGCCCATATACTTTCAAAGTTTAAACTTTCTGAAAGTTTATTTTCTGTGTTGTGGCTAAACACCTTCATGCTTCCGTTTTCTTTTCCCTACAAAGCTAGATATTCATGCAATATAGGAACAGTAGTGGTTTCCCTAGGCGAGTGTCAGTCTAGTTATTCTGTGAGTTATAAGACAGAGGAATCACCAGCAATAGCTTTATGTCTTAAAATTCCTCACCCAATCTCTTAAATATTCAAATATATATTTTAAATATATATTTTACACAAATGTGTCACTATGCTGCCTTCAATAATGTAATATGTATAATTATATATGTGTGTGTGTGCATGCAAATAAAAATAGGTTTATCCATATTTCAAACAAAAGGTCACATATTTTTGCAATTCTTATTAGAGGATATATCACTGTTGATATTCTGAATGTATTTATTACAATGTGCAGAATACTGTGCAAATTTAAAAATAAGAAGTATTTCCTCTGTGATTAAGCAACCATTTCCAAGAACCTGGCGATCACGTCTCCTTGTACGCTAGAGATTATCATCCATGAGAGTGGGTGCATCTGTCAGTCACCACTGTATCAAATTTCCTTATAGATCAACAACCCTTACAATGTAAAAGATATTCACTGCCGGAAGGAAAAAAAATAGCATCATCAAATGGCAAATGGGTATGATATCTGCCTAATTCAGCTTTCAATACTCGATGCAGGAAAAAAGTGTCGGAAAAAATGTAAACAGTAAATTTGAGAGTAATACAAAGCAAAGAAAGAGAGGAGTAATCTGCAAAGCCCAATCCCCACTGAATCTTCTTCCTGATGGAATGGACACATTGTTCAGAACTGATAACAACCGCAGGCCTCCTTGATTCTAAATACAGTGACATTGTCTGTGCTAGATTATTGATTTAAAGAAATTATCAATACACTGCAGTTCAAGAAGTAGAACAAACAGTCCTTTTTCAATTATTTTAAAAAGTAAATGTGGGGCATAATAAAATTTCTTTCAAAATATTTTTGTCCAGACATTTTAAAAAATACATTTGAATGATCTTTGTAATTCTGTTAAAACCTATTGTGACATTGACTTAAATTGTAAACATCACTTCTCATGCACTAAATTTTAAAAATTTTGTCTGGCATTTAGGCTTCCTTTTAAATTACCTGACATCAACATTTCTAGAAATGTCTTCCTGATATCTCTTATTATTAGAATTATGGGCAAGGAGATTATGAATTAGCTCAGTTTCCTCATTGTGTCTCAGAAACTTCATTAGGATCTGTAAATAATGCAGTATATCTCCATGTCCTTCTTAAGATTTTAAATACATGAAAGCAAAATGAAAAAAGACTACATTTGACAAAGGTTTCAAGATTAAATTTTACATGAAAGCATTCATAAAAGGTTTTTTAACCACTATTTTTTCTTAATTAGGTGGTCCATATGGAAGAGTTGGCTGATGTTTCTTGTTCAAAACAGGGTTCACCTTTTCTCACCTAAACAGAAATCAAAAGAAAAACAATTATATTACAAAAAAATATTTTTGTGCAACATGGTATAAGGAAAGGATTTTCAACACTAGAAACAGATAAAGCCCACTTGCTTTATGACCCAAAGTTTGGGTATAGAGCAGGGGGATTTAAATGTGATCTTATTAACAGCATCTCCTTTCAAATTGTCAGCCTCAAACCCTGATAAACTGAATTCAACACTGTAAATATTTAGATCCAAATATCTGTATTTGAAAAGACCTTTCAAACTATTCTAACATATGCTAAATTAGGAGAATGATTTTCCTAGAACTTCACCTTCATATAGATGTTTTCTGTTATGGTACAAAAGAAAATTTAGAATCAGTCTATAACTCATAATTAATGAAAGGAGTTATCAGTTGTTAAAGATTCTAAGATATCATAAATAGGAGGAGAGCTTCAAAACATTATGCTGAATATTTTGTCACAAGCCTAAACACAAGTGTTTTGACATAGTAATCACAAACTTTTGTGTTATATACAGGTCAGTGACTATATATGTTTGGATTCACATTAAATTATGCATATATATGTTATCTAATATGTTAAAATAGTATATGTAAAATCATTTCTTTACAATAGAGTAGTTTATGCATGACTGAATTTGCAAAATGATTATTTTTTCCATTCTATTATTCTCTAATAAAGTGGAAAATAAAATATATGTGGTAATAAATATGATGACAGTCTTTGTGGAGATAAGAAGGGAATCTGGATGGGAGAAGATGGAAGGAAGGGATGAGAGGGAAAATGAAAAGGCTCATGATGAGATATACTGGACGAGCACCATAGAGGAAGTGCCCAGCACTAGGCATAGACCCCAGGGTCATGTCCCTGTGACTGCACCACACACACACACACACACAAAGAACACAAAGGTGTCCTTCACCAACCTGTTATACTAATCAAGGTTACCACCAAGATTACCAATATAAAAAGGAAGTATTTGAAACCAGGTAGAAATATGATCAAGTCTGCCTTTTGGGGAAAAATGAAACAGAACCCGTGTCATGTAAACATATAATGAAAAGTTCTGTTGCCTGATCTAGTGGAAAGTGGTATACCACCACATCCTGTCATGAAGTAGAGGGTCTGGAAATGTGCAGGGGAAGGCAGGAGGAGTGAAAGACAATGATTTTAAGAATGAATAATTTTTTTATGAAACCACACCTACAACATCCTGGTTAAAAATATAGAGATCATACTGTCAAATTCATCTAAATAAAGTGAACATGACAGTAGATCAAATTCTATGCTTGTTTTAATTAGAAGTTAATTGTCCTTTTTAAATTTATTAGTATATGTTTTCAGTACACCCATTTTATCATTATCTTTGGGAGTTGGCACATGTACATATTAAAGTTTGTTTCTTTATTTTATCCCCTCTACCCCAGTTCTCTTTTCCCCCTTGGCATTCTTTTTGATATTGCTACTCTTAGTTCATGTTTAAGGCGTATACTATCCACATTCATTGAGGTTAGAATATTTTTGCTGTGAGTTATATGCCAAAATTTTGAAGACAGTAAAAACTAAATTATGAAATAATTATAGTTCTCAAATTATAGGTAGTAGTTGGCTCATGATCAGTAGTGTAGGATTGGAGAAGTTTCAGAATTTTAAACTTATTTTAAAACATTACATTTTTACTATAAATATTTTCATTAGACAGGTTTTCTAAGTCACTTGGCAAGGTTTCAAATATTAAGTAATGTATAATGGGAGCTATTTGAGAGAACATGTGCTGGTGGAAAAGGAGATAGTAACAAAGACAGTAAAATATTGTTTTCATTAAAAAAATTATATGTACAACTTAAAGTATTTAAAGCATTTCTACAACCAGTTTCAACTACTACTTGATAATTCTGTTGTAGCTGATACTGTTTACTTAGAGAAATATACATTTTACTTGAATAACATTTACCCTCCATTGTAAGGTATCTTACAAATATTTCTTTGAGACACGTAATGAGAGACTATAAAACAGACATCTGCCTTAAAAAAGGAGAAATAAAAAGCAGTAAAAGGAAAAGCACATCTTACCATTATGGCATACACAAGGTTGTGAGTTCAATCCCCAGTACCAAAAAAAGCTCATCTTTTAAATACTGATTATTTTGCTTTAAATGATATAGATTCCCACCAATTTCAACAGTTGTTGCATTAATAATGAAATAAAAGTTATATTTCAATTATTATTTTAACTTTATTCTAATTATTTTATATTCACAAACCACATCTCTTTTAGACTTGTTTAGAATAAATTTATTTTTTCTTAAATTTTGATTTAGAAATATTTTTAAAAATTCACAAATTTTAAGCATTTTAGTATCCAAATACATAATTGGAGACAGTACTGTCACTATTTTCTCTTCAAGTTGTAAGGAAAACTGATCGATTTATTTCTAGAAAAAATTGATTTTCTCACTGATTAAACAAATCCGAGCAATAGGTTTTGATATGAAATAGAATGCATACTGTGTGAAATTTTATCTTTTAAAGTTGTGTAATTTCTTATTTTTAATTAATAATTCAAAAGTATCATATACATATATGACTGAAACAAGTTACTTTATGTAGTCAGAACTTCAGCTACTTAATCTGTGTAAGTATGGAAAACATATGATGCTTAAACTATTTTAGAGTATAAAATACATTTAAAGCTGTAATTTTGTGTTATGCAATAGATATTAAATACTATTACTTAGTCTAATTGAATGTCTACCCCTTAAAAAACGTTACCCAATTTTCTTTGCTGAATTATTCAAGCATCTGAAAATCATCTGATTCAATTTTACTTTTTCTGAGTTCCACTTTTCTAATTCCACGTAAAAGAGATCATGTAACATTTTCTGTGATTGGCTTATTTTGGATTTTTAGATTAACATCCAGTTTAATCCATGTTGCCGCAAATCAGAAACTGTATTTTCACGGTGGGATAGAATTTCTTTCCACATGTAACTTTCTTTATCTATTCATGTATTGATGGGCATTTAGGTTTATTCCTTATACTGCCTTTCATGAATAATGCTATAGTGAACACTGAAGAAAAATATTTCTTCAAATACTATTTTACCTCCCTTGGATATATACCTGGAAAACAGATACCTGGGCAATACACTAGTTCTTCATTAGTTTTCTTGCGAAGATTATAACTACACTAATTTATATTTCTGGTATCTGTGCAAGAGTTCACTTTCTGTATAGTTTCTATCAAAATTCCAATATCAATGTATACATATATTTTAAAAATTCTAAAATTTTTATGGAACTATGAAAGATTCCAAGTGCAAAAGCAATCTTTAACAAAAAAGAACAAAGTTAGAGGCATCACCTTATCTGCATCAAACTCTTCTACAATGTTTTCGTCATCAAAATAGTGTTTCTTTTGGAGGAGGTAGAGCAGATACACCAACCAATGCAGTGGATTGTATTTTAGAAACATATCTTCATGTTTATCAGAAAAAAATTTTTACTATGGTCTGAAGTTCACTCCTTCTTTAAATTCTCTTTCTTTATCCTTTCCCTGTCCCTCTGCCTTATCTTCCATTTTGACCACAAGGCAAGTTACCTCCTAAAATGTTGAACTGCATTGTAGAGTTTCAATTGCTGATTTTAGTATCGAGACCTGTGGATATCTGTCTACTAGTGTATGGTGTTGAAGGTTAAAGGTATTAAATATAGCATTAAATTAGTAATGATTTATATTTTTTCAAGGTTTAAGAACATAACTGTTCCATGTTACTACATGATAAAAAGGACAGAAAATGTACAGCTAAGGATCTTTAGAATAAAGCTTTTGTGGATTATCAAGTTTGGACCTAAGTAACACAGTGATAATTTTAAAGGTAGAAACTGAAGAGTCACAAAAAAGAGGGTGATAAGAAGACTAAGTACGTATTAGACTGATGCCCTTTAGAGATTGGATAAAAAATCCAAATCAAGAAACTACAGAGGTAGAACCAGAAAAACCTTGGAGAGAGATTTAATCTTTATTGCATCATGAAAAGTCCTGCTGCTCTCCAGATTTTAACCAAGATGCTTTGGACTTCTGATTTTACAAGTTCCTAGTTTTTTTAATGTATCATAGTAAGCAAAGGAAACACCCACGATGAGCACATTTTTTCTAGGCTCATTGATACATTCTAAGTTTGGATGTGGTTGAAATTTGTCTTAGTTCATTGAAAAGAAAGGTTTGGGCTAACATTGTTTAGAGAAGATATCATGCCTATATCTTTTAGTATGAATAACTACTACAAAGACAACAACATACAATGCATTAATTATTGTAACTCTCCTACTAACCTGTTTTGAAACTGTTTATTGTTAGTTTTATTTTTTCTCTTTAAAAGTATGTATATATATATATATATATATATATATATATATATATGCTATAAAGAATGTTATCCAAAATGAAAAAAAATTTCCCCCAACATTCATGTCTGGAACTTTACACTCCAGTGAGGTGGTACTGGGAGGTGACACAGAGTCCTTAAGAAGCACCACGTAAGATAAGTACTTAACAAAAAAGGAAGTACAGAAAAATATATTTGATGAACTTTGATTCAACAATCCTCACTAAGCTCTTTCCAAACAAAATATCTGACAGCTAATTAAAAAGACCATATACCATGCCCAACTTGGTTTATTCCAGGGATGCAAAGATGTTTTAACATAAGTCAATCAATAACTTAATATATCATATAAACAAAATTAAATGTGAACATACCATGATCATATAAATAGATGCAGACAAAGCTTTTGACAAAATCCAACATTCCTTTATGATAAAAACATTGATAGAATAGCTATAGAAATATTTTACTTTAAACTTATAAAAGTTAAGTTAGACATTGCATGGAGTCCATTATATGAAAACTCCAAAATATAAATTAGAGAGTTAAATAAAAGAGAGATGGTAGCAAAAAGGAAGATAAATATTGTGTCAGGTAAAAGGATTGCAACTGGTTAATTAATAAACTTCGAAGAAAATTTTTAAATAACAGCAAATATTGTTTTATGGCTTTTTATACTTTATCCTGAATTTTTAAGTCCTAAGCATTAAAGGCTTTACTCTGATGACCAGCAAGTTCTACTTTTATAAAATACTTTTCTTAAATGTGAAGAGATTACTTTTCTTATTTGCATTGCGTGGCCAACTGGGAATTCCAAGTAGATGTACTTCCCCAACAAGGATCTTAAGTGGAGTTTCTTGAATGGCTTCTATACCCTGCAGTGAAAAGTGGTTTCAGTTGCAGTAAACAACTTGACATCATTAAGGGACCATGTCCTCTCCCCCTTAGAATTTTGTGTGGAAAATTAGCCTATTTGTGTCAATGAATTCATGTTCTTTTCACCATTCCACTTTTACAACTGAATAAAAGTTTTGTGACTTTAGTTTCTCACATAGGCTTCTGTTCACACTTTGAAAGCAATGAAAGCTATTTAAAAACGTATCTATGTTCAAAATTGGTTTATCTGTACAGATATAAGTAAAGTGCATAAATGATAAATGTATACTTGTGTACATACATGATTTTGTTTTACTTTTAAGTACAAGCATAAGGTTGTGAGTTTATATATGCATATTGTGTAAATGTTGGTTTATCTGTGAAAAGATAAGTTTTTTAAAGTTAAGATACAAATATTTTTTTAAAAAGCTTTGTTCTTTTAAATTAGTGTAATCATGTCTTGAGAACTGTGAAAAGGTAAATATGTTTTATGGGAATTCAAGTGTTTTTAATAAATAAATATTTTATGGCAAGTATATGTTGTTTAATTATGAATTCTTTTATTTTTTCACTGATCTCTAGATACTTGTAAAATCAAATGATATCGAATATCTCTGCAGCAGTACACAGTCTTCCTTTCTTCTTTCTCAGAAATCTCAAGATCATGCCATCATATACTGTAGGTTATCTTAGCTAAAACAGTATTAGATGAGGCATGAGAAGCCATGAAGAGAGCTTCATCAACTACAACAGGCAGTTGAATGAATCCAGCTGGAAACCAAATGAAGAATATTGACTACAAGGGTTGCATCATTTTTCTTATCACAGTCAGAAAAAGGAATCTCTGAGGGCTAATATGATTCAACAGCAGACACAAATATGTAAGCAGAAAACACATTTCAAGGATACATGCTCAGTCCATGCATGAAAGTCAAGGCAGAATGCCCTTGAGACTGATAATCCTTGTTAATGGACAGCAAACTCCAGGTCCAGACTAGTCTTAAAGGTCAACTTTCCAACAAATGTTGGTAAGCATAGCACAATATTTGAAACTGGAAAAAGACTGCATACTGGGCATAACTTTGATGATAACAGGACATAAATTAAGGTCCACTGAACTTCTTAGGGGTAATAAAAAAGTGTGGGCAATTCCTGCTTAAAATATGTTGGTAGCAGGTCAGTTCACTCAAATGTATTTGTCACAACTAAAAGATTAAGCATCTGTTTTGGATTGGAGGTGATTTATTAGCTCATATGATGAGTCAGGCATCATTACTTCCTTCATCCATTTTCAGAAGTGAGATTAAATATTTTCATTAAAACATTTTATCTGCAATTCAGATGTTCTTGAGCATTTAAAACTTACATCCCTTTGATAACAACTCACAAGAAAAAAGCATTTTTTACAAATTGATATAGATATATAAAAGTGTATTATACTTTAATGGTGTTACTAAAAGAGTTCCATAAATTGAGACTTGTTTCCTGTTTCTCAGTCAAGGTAACTGGTAGCACGATTTTACGCTTTCTTGTCAACTTATATTTTCTCCATATGTGTATTCTCCTTTCTTATTATTACTTATTGACATGTGCTGCTTATTCTAAATGCTTAATCAAATAAAATATGTCACTGAATATATTGCTATCCAAAGCACTACACCTATGCTGGCATGAAAACAATATGAATGAGTGTGAATAACTATAACTGTATTGATAATTTAGTGATATTCAAATGGCTTTCCAGAAGTGTGACTTGCAGTATTACTTCTTAATTATCTATATGTTAATTTTGACCTCAAATTATTTTGTTGTTTCAAGTTCTACAAAAGTTCAGCACTTACTTTAAATTACTTTCTTGTAAAGTTATTGTTTTACAATATGAACTCTAAATACTGTCAGTAAAAAAAAGACAGAAAAAAATTTTAGAAAGAAAAAAGACAGAAGACCTACTATCTTTAATGATGCAAATTATAGCGTTATGAGAACATTTCAACAAAATATCACTTGCAAAATTACTCTAACTGTATTTTATCTATTTTATGTATTAACCATTACTGTATAGTGCAATATGTAAAATATGCATTTCTTTAAATGATTTTATGAAAGAAAAATGTATAATCCTTATTTGATACAGAAGGACAAGAAAATTTTACTTAAGTGAAGGTATTTTCACAAAATTTAAATACAGATAAGGGATGAGTTCAACCAATTTTGAAATAAATGAGTTAATATTTAAATTTATTAAACCATATTTGCAGCTTATAAATTGAATTCATGTATTTATGTAGTTATATAATTAGGTAAAGAATAAATATTTTTTTATTTTTTATTTTTTTTTATTTTAAAGAAAATAGGGCAAAACAAAACAGAACAGAATGAAAAAAGCAAAAGAAAACAGTATAGAGTCAAACATAATATAGCATTTCAAAGGAGGACACTGCAAGCTATACAGGTTTTCAAAACATAACAACAGGAGAT
>RJWT010035661.1:0-13430 GCA_004365215.1 Cuniculus paca | reverse complement strand
TCTAACCTACTGCTCTATATAAACCATTTGGTTTGTGTGTCACATTTTTCCTGGAATGTTTTGCTAAGATTTTCTCTCTGAGCCTTAAATGTCCATGATGATAATTCAACATTGATTCACAGCAGTCTTACAAAGTCTTCTATGTATGTATGAGTATTTTCCACATGTATCCTATTTCTACCACAATCTCCCTCTTCAAATCACCAACATCTTATACAGTGTCAGTGCATGTTATTTTATTTAGTTTATGTTTTTTAAATATTCATCTGTTCTGCAAAAGATTTTGAAGCTGCTGACGTGGGATATTTATGAGATCATACCTATAACGCTGGCCCCTTCTGGGCACCATCGTGCAAATTCATTCTTTTTATGCATTCTCCCATTTAATCCTCTCTGTAGTCCTATGAGGTTGTCACTAAACATTTACAGATGAGGAAACAGATTTAGAGAGTGACTTGCCTAAGATGACATAATTAGTAAATAACTATGCCAGAATTCAAACCTAGGGTTTTCGGATATCGAGATCAACATTCTTAGCCAATAGTTTCCTTTTCTTGGTTATGATAAAGTGTCAGAACTGAGGAAAAATGATTTCTCAGTAACAAAAAGCAAAAAGGTATCAAATTTCCTTATCCACTTTCAGTCATAATTTGCAAATGAGGATTATTTTTGGCCTAAATAAAGTTGCCAGAACAGATCAAACTGGTTAAAAATAGCTGCCTTAAAATTGTCGTAATCTGAGATGTTTGACTAAGTTTTCAAATATTCTATAACCCAGTGTACCTATATATTTTATATTGCACAATTAGCATAGTTCATAAATTCTACACTTATAAAAACAAAAGGAATGTACAACAGTTGTGTCTGTGCTTGTATTATATATAGGAAAAGAAAAAAATCCTCAGAACCAACTTCAATCTGATTTAAGGCTACCTACTCTCTTCCTTTGATTAAAAGCGAGCTTAATTCTTTTTTTTTTTTTTTTTTTTGGTACCAGGGATCAAACTCATGATCTCATGCTTGCCAAACAGGCGCTTGTGTTGCTGAGATAAACCCTTGGCAGCAAGCTTAATTTTTAGATTTGTATGTAAGTGAGATCTCAATTTTGGTGATGCTAGTCTAGGTTCTTTAATATATAAATTTTCTTTAGGTTTTGATGATGCTTTTACACACTAGTTCTTAAATGTTCACTGAAACAATTTAAGAGAATTTTAAACTATTTAGAAAACTATTTAGTAAACAGTGAAAATACTGGTCAGTTTTCTCTAGTAGGTCAAGACAGAAAAAGTTACTTAGTTGAAATCGGCAATATAACAACTTGGATGAAAAATTTAAAAATGCCCCATCACAGCAATCATCACATTGCAAACTACTAGCTTTTAATTTTACATACCACCCTCCATAGCTGGCAACTTTTACATAAATATATAATCTAAAATAATCTTTACTACTAAGTTCATCTTACAGATGATCTTACAGATGAAAATATAGAGAAATCAAGTTATTTACGATGCAACTTTGAGCAAATAAAGTACTGTTTAGATTTGGATTCTGCTTTGCCCATTCCAAAATTCACGCACGTCTGGCGGGGACCAGCAGGGGAGTAACCATTAAGCTCAAACTACTTAAAAGATTATGTGGGCTATTAAATAGTCTTGAGATAAAGTTAAACACCAAAATTTGTTTTTTCCTTCTTCTATTATTGATAAGCAATGGAGAAGAGACTATTGTTGGTATTGCATTAAAGTAGAAAGTAAAAGATAAAAATAGCTAGGTCATTTTCATTTGTTTCTTTAGATCCTTTATACTGACATACATCTTAAATTAGAATACTGGCATTCTAAATTATTGCTAGTCATTAAAATACTGAGTTAACATGGAGACCACACATAAAAATATGAAAGTAGAAATTACAAGTGTTTTGTTTATTCATAACTTTGAAGTATATTGTATATTTGACTATGTATTAGACCCTAGAATTTGGGGAGGGATACATTTAATTCTTATGAAACATACTGCTCCACTAAGGCACTAAGTTTGGCATACATGATGGTATGAATAAAGTTAATATTATACAGGCTTAACTACATGGGTAGTATGTATCTAGCCACGCTATCAATTTTACTGATGGAAGATTTGTATCTATTGAATATATCTGTCATCTGAGAAGATCGATAAAACAAAAAAAAATTATTCATAAGACACTAAAGTACATTTATCCTGACTGCATAATAATCGCTCTAATTTATCTTGCACTTTTTATTCTGTAATCCTCATTACTATCTTGAACTCATGTGACAGAGAAATCAAGACTTACAAATGTTAAGAGAACTAGTTTTAGGGCCCTATATAAAGCACTGTTAAGAGACCAAGCCTAAAATTGAATTCAAGACTCCAAGTCTACTGCTGTTTTATTTTTAGTACATACCCAATAACAACTGTCTAAATGTATGGTAGGTTATAGAGTATTATAACTTCAAAATATTAGAAGTCTTCTTTCAAAGAAACAAAGGTCATGTTATACTCCAAGTAATACTTATCATAGTTAACAAATTAGTACTTTTCAACAATACCCACTTAGTCATTTATTCTGTGTTCTCCAGAATAGATAAAAGGGCTGGCTACATTTTAAAAAATATATGTAAATTGTTCCAAAGTTCAGTTACATTACCAAGATTTTACCAGAGTATAAGAAATACTAAGTATCAAAACATACTGAAAAAAATATAATGTATTGAATTATACAAAAGGTGTAGATGTACTGATTTACATATCTTTGTCCACGTGTTTTCTCAGTTCATAATGACTGAATGATAAAGGACTATAAACTACCATGTAGTTCCACTTGAGTAAATTTAGCAATAGAAAACAAGTTTTTGTTTTTGCTTTTCAGAGTCAAAAAAAAAATCACTGTAGTTCATTTTAGAATATATGAGTTGCATTTCTTTAAAAATGGTACTTGCTTACATTTTAGAAACCATACGGGAAAATGAAAAAGAAACTTGTAAACCAAGTGATAGGCCCAGGGTTTGATCCCAAACACCATCCTCCCAAAAACCAAGTGATGATGTGACTTTTATTTTAGAGATATTTAGAATGTAAAGATTTCAAGGGCACAGGCAGTATTTTTTTGAGAGGGGATAAATACTAGTATTACAGTAGAACCACACAATTTGGGAGCCTGAGAACTGATAAGCATTTATAATCAAGTAACAGTAATTCTGCTTGCTTTTAACCTTTTCCTTTTTTCTAAAATTATATGCACATTTTATTCTCTAAAACAAACTTGGTTTAAAACCTCTACACAAATTCAGTAAAATATTACAAGAACTGTTATTTTTCCTGGAAAAAAAAAGACTAAGAATGTGAACATTAGCCATTAGAAAGCATTTCAAACTCTGTTTGTATGTAAGCAGTTCTTCATGCAGAAAACAGAAATTGCAGCCGGGCGTGGTGGCTCACGCCTGTAATCCCAGCACTTGGGAGGCTGAGACAGGCGGATCGTTATGAGTTCAAGACCAGCCTGGGCTACAAAGTGAGCTCAAGGCCAGCCTGAATGGCATAGTGAGACCCTGTCTCAAAAACAGGGCTGGGGATCTAGCTCAGCAGTCTAAGTGCCTGCCCGGCAAGCGCAAGGTCGTGAGTTCAATCCCCGGTGCCGCAAAAAAACAAAACAAGAAAACAGAAATTGCTGAGTATCACACTGGTGATTGGACACTTCCACCAAATAGTATCTCCAACATTTAAGACATGAAATTTGTGAAAATAGTCCTCCAAGCCAATGTTTTAAACTTGTTATACATTTTCAAACCCTAACCCAACAAAATAATTTCAAAGCCTTTCACAATTCAAAATAAATACAACAACAAAACTTGGAGGTTTGCAGGGAAGAAGGAAAGGAATGTAACAAAATTCTTATGTATAGTGTAAAACAGAACACAAACATCTACCACCTGCCAAAAAATGAATTACAAAATTGGTATTTTAAGGCCAAATCATTTACTTGTTGCACAGACAGCCACAACTATAGATGGAATGTTTCATTTTTAAGTGATTTTCCCACATTATCTTTATTACTGACTACTCACAAGTGTTTAGGACACTAAAATATCACAATATGCACTGTTACTCATTAGATGAAAATTAGTGTATGAGTTTAGCTATCCTGGGTTTTTTACAACAGCTTGTACTCACCTTATTTTCCTTGTACTTATTCATCACTTTCTGTAAGAACCAAAGACCCTAGATCATAAATTGCAGCCATAGGAATTAAGTGTAGAAAGAAAACAAAAAGAAGGAAATCTTTCAAAATTACAATGTAAGTTATTGGCGAAAGTTTGCCTAGTCAGCTTGAGGAGAAATGTCCCCGTTCCTGTGTACCAAGAGGGCACATAGTAGCTGAAAAACACCCTTGTTTGAAATTTGTTTTTTTCATATTGCTCAGAGTGAAAAATATCAAAGAAATGTTATTGAGAGTTCAGAAATGTAGCATAAACTCTAAATCTGAAGGGAAAAAAAGCAACAGTGACTTAAGGAAATTCAAGCAACAAAAAATGAGGGGCTCATGTCTTCTTGTGACTGCACTGGGTAAATGACATGACCGGTTGTATTTGTGGGCTAGATGGTTCCTTTTTTTTTTTTTTTTGTATTGGGAATTGAACTCAGGACCTTGTGCTTGCCAGGCAGGCATTTGTGCTACTGAGCTATATCCCTGGCCTGGTTCCATTTTTAATAGGGGCAATTTGGTTGTCTTCCTGTTAGCATCAACAAATAGCTTCACATACAGTGAAATGACAGATGCCAATGACTTCCTGATGTAAGCTTGTGCCATTTTTCACTTATGAAGGAGAGAAAAACTGAATATACTCCATAAAGCTTAATGTATCCCTGAGGTCCAAATGTATTTTTCTACTTCTCCCTGTACTGGAGATTGAAACCAGAGACTTCACACTGAGCTACATTCTCAGCCCTTTTTATTTTGAGATAGGATTTTGCTAAGTCGTTAAATTGCCTAGGCTGGACACCATATTAAATGGGGGGAAACTGAAGCTTTTCCTCTGAATTCACAAACAAGACAAGGATGACCACTGTTACCACTCTTGTTCAACACAGTATTCAAAACATTAGCTAGAGTAATCAGGCAAGAAAAGGTACATGGTACAGAAAAGAAAGAAGTCAAATTATCCTCATGTGCAAATGACATGATTCCTACATAGAAGACCCAAAAATTCCACCAAAAGGCTCCTAGAATAACCAAATTCAGTAATGTAGCTAGATACAAAAGCAGTAACATTCCAGAAATGACAGTATTTTATACAAATCTGTTCTTATTAATATTTGTAGAGAAGTTTAATTCTTTAGTTACTAAAGCAGAATCCTTAAGACCTATTTTCAAATAAATCATGGAAGAATGTAAAATTATTTAACTTATAACACATAATACATGTAAAATTCCCTCAGTTCTTACTAGGAATTAGACTGAAATGTTACCACTATAGGCTTGACATCAGTCTTATAGCAAAGAAACAGAAAAAAAAAAGGGTAGAAATTAATGTCTTTCATCACATCATGTCCTGGCTGGGATCCATTTGATGTTTATGCAGGATGATGCAATTGTTGAGTCATAAGTTATTCCACTGATGGCCATATTCAAGATGACAAATTGGTCTTTGAGACCTTCAAATAGGAATCTGGGGCAGCTGTAGTTAAAAACTATTAATAGCAAAAAGGTGCAGGTGTTTCATAGAAGAAACTGGGTTGGAAATACATTTCAAGACTAACAATATCCTTTTGGTCATCTCATTTCATCTGTTAAATTCCTTATGGTAATACAATAAACATTAACTCCCTTGATATATAGCAGGCATGGGGCTACATGCTCTACAAAAAACGATTTTAGTTAGTTTAATTTAAGAATGAGTCCATTAACATTCCAGCTTAAGGTTAAGGAAGCTGAGGCTCAAGGGGTGAAGGACATAAAAGTGATGGCTCTGTGAGAACAAGAATCTAGATTCTCAGCTTGGTGTGCTGGCGCATTCAGTTAATCCAGTACCCATAAAGCCAAGACAGGAGGATCACAAGTTTGAGGCCAGCCTGGGCTACACAGTGAGTTCAAAGCCAGCGTACAATACAGTGGAACAGGGTCTCAAAAAACAAAACAACATAACAACAAAACCTGAAACACACCAAATTCTCAGACCTGCATACATGGGGAAGTTTCATCAGTAAGTTCTGTTGATGACACATTGACAGTAACATTTACCATGGACATACATTTGATAAATCAACTTTATAGAGAAGCTACAAAAGTTATGCAAAGGTTTCATAGAAGCACGACAAAAGCTCACCCCAAAATGTCACCCCAAAATGTTTTAAGATGAAATCACAAAATCCCAAGCAAATATGCAAAAGAAAATGATCGAGTTCTTAACTGGAAGCCAGAAAATACTGTACTGTATGCTCTATACTTAGGATTATACTTTAGTACTACTAAATGGATTGCGTTTTCATGAAGCTTCTACAGTTCATTGTGGGAGACATACAAGGAATTGATCAGTTATATACGTCAGAGTCATGCTGTTTGGGGAGACTATGGAGGATTTTTAAGTGGATGTGCCAGGGAAGTTTTCCTAGAGGAGAAGACATCCGTGCTAAGAACTGAAAAGATAAGTAGGAGAGCTAGGTTGAGAAAGAGAATGTAGCGTGGAGTACAGTTGTTTCAGGGGACCTTAAAGGCAATAAAAGAGCACTGACAAAATAGAGGACACCAGAAAATACTGTTTTAGATTCTAGGTGATCTGAAAGTCCTAGGTTAAATTTCCTAAGGTGCAAATGTAAGACAAAATTTAGGGAAGGGAGGGTGAAGTGGTAGAAATCTTGATAACAATGGAAATACATTTTCATCTTTACAACGTTACAGTACTTAAGTGCAAAGCAGAATGCTCCCCCGCCCACGAAATGAGCAACAAGGAGGATTCCAGATATTTTTCCACCACCAACTTGCAGGTAACCATCAACAACTCTTTTGGCTTCCCTGAAAGATTTCTTTGATTTATGAATAAAGCCACTGAGCTTGCAGAAGGCACAATTCCTAAACATTAAGTAGCAATAGTTCCAATATGCTACCCTCTGTACACTGATAGTTCTTAGATTTTTCAAAGTATTTTCACAATAGTAGTGCTATCTTCCTGATATTCTTGAAAGGTAGACAAAAGTATTAATGTGTGTTTAAAGATGAGGTACCGAAGCCCTCAAGAGTCCCATAGAAATTCAGTGATGGCACTGGGACTAACATCCAAGCTTCATGACCCCGTCTGTGCTCTTCCACATACCCTAAATTACATAAAGTAAGCTAATGTCATAGAGAAGTGAACTGCAAAAATCACTCAACTTTTTATGGTTATTAATAAAAGATTTTTTTACTTTTATAAATTTTAGGCTTGTATTTTTCTAAATTGAGGAATTTTATTAATGACATGAAGCAATCTTTAAGTTAATGTATTATAATACAATGTTTGGTTGAAATGTATTTTGTCATGTTTAGTTTGGGGAAATCTAAGGTTTAAAAAGACTACACCCATATTACACAAAAAATTGCTTTTCTCCAACATGAATTCAGTTCTTGAATTTTTTTTTAAAATATGTCCTGTTAACACACATGTGAACCTAACAACAGCCACTTCAAAATAACAGTGCCATTACAGGGAGGGTACAGTGGATACACGGTGCTTAGGAGGCTGAGGCAGGCTCAAACTCCTATTTGAGCTCAGGAATTTGAGGCCAACCTGGGCAACATTGTGAAAACTTGTCTCAAAACACGTGTTGCAGTATAACAAAAAGACAGCAATAACAACTAATACAAATTAAGTACTTATACTATGTGCCAGAATAGCACTCTAAGCACTTTATTAAATATTATTTTAGTTCTTACAAAAATCTTATGCATTATAAATTACTATTAGACCCTTTCAATGAATGAAGAAATCAAGGCTTAGAATATTATTTAACTTTGCTCGAAAAATCACAAAACTAGAAAATAACTATCTGGATTCCAAATGAACCACTGTACTAAACATGAAATGTTTTATGTCTTTAATAAAGAACAGGTTATCATGAAGCATATATTTCAGGCTGTCTGAATACTAAATCTAGATCTTTAGTGTAAGTTCCTGAAAAATTAGAGATAATCAGCAAGCATTAGAGCTAATATCTACTAAGTGGGATAGTCAAATTAAGATGCTGCAGTAGGCAAATGAGATTCCACTGTATTTTCCTTCTCCATTCCATGCCATCTGCCATTTAAAATAGGTCACAGCCTTCTAATCTGTTATAGCCTAGGTTCTACAGACTTCAAGCCTTCAACCTACAGCGTTATCTCCAGAAGAATCTCCCGAAGAAAAGATGAGATGGTACAGAAGAAGAAAACAGGTTTCTGTCTGGCTATTTAATAAATTCAGCACTACTTTAGATTTAATTTGATATTTCCCCATCTACCATTAACATTTTAATTTGACAGAAACTTGTAGGGGTCCTCAGGATGTATAGGAAACTAAATTGCTGTATTAATATGAAAGTCATAAACCTAACAATTTAAAATTTCCCAAATTTAGACAATCTCAGCATTACAAGGAAAAGGCTGTAACTGACTGAAACAACTTCCAGATTCCAGTTGTGGCAAAGTGAAATTATTCTTAAAAGATGTCACAGAGTACAGCAGCAGAACTAAAATGACTAGGAACTTCAAAAATTTACACAACTCTACTTTAAGTTAGCCATAACTTCAATGTCAATGAACCAGTGATATACAGTATATAAAATAAAACATGGCTGTATATTGATAGGCTGACAAAATGTTGCAATCAGAGGCTCTTTATTTTCCCTAGGAGCAGTGGTTCACTATTTGTTAATTCAGTATTTACTGAAACTTTTAGGACATAATTACCATGAATAATACTATCTATCTGTCTTATCTATCTCATATAACAAAAAGGATGATGTATGTCAAGGATTGGCAAGCTCTTCCAGTAGTGAATATGTTAAACTTTGTGAGTGGTATGTCACACATTCTTTTTGCTTATTTGTTTTCACATTTTAAAAAAGTAAAAACCATTTGTAGCCTATAGGTTTTGACAGGGCCACTGCTTACAAATTCCTGATACATTCAGATGCATTACTCCATCTCTACCAAATACAAAATATTAAATGAAAAAAGCCAGGTTCAAATACATATAAGATTTGTGGGTAGAATGATTTCATTGTTTTTGTGGATAGAATTTATAGAGAAAAAATGTCTAAAGATACATACCAAATATTAAGAGTTAATAAAATATTAAAGAGGGATATTTGACTTCTGGGTGATCTTTGTACTTAATCTTTAATTTCTTCCACAAATGCTCATTGATCATGGAGAGACATCTAGTTATTTTTCTTTCCATGCATGGTAGTATAGTAAAACTTTATACAAATTTTAACTATTGAGTAATGTAGGGTAAAACAAGTCGAGGGGTCAAGTAGAAGAAAAAGCCTTTTACATCAGTTTTTAAATTGTAATACAATGAAGTAAATGCTAGGAAGGGGGAATGCCTGCTGGTATCATGGTACTGATACAGGTCCATCAGGAATGAGTTTACTGGAGGATGTGACCTTTCAGCTGGATGGATTTTAGATGAGGAGGAGGTGGAGAAAGGAGTTGAGAGGTTGGAGGTAGAGTGAACTACAAGGAATAATATTATGCAAAATGACAGGGGCAAGAGGGAGAATTAAGAACAGTTTAGAAAGGGTATCAAACAAAATTACTAAATCATAAAAGACTTTATAAACCACAGTAAAACATTTAACTGTCCTGAGGGCACTGCGGACGCTGGTATTAAAAAAGGAATGATCTGAACATATCTGTATGTTTGCAGAGTACAGACTGAAGATGACAAGGGCTGCTGCACAGTAGGCCACTGGAAAGTGTTCAGTGAATTTTAAAGACAAGAAAGTCATTGGTAACCTTGGAAAGATCAATGTCAATGGAGGGGAAATAGAAATCAGTGATTCTCCAAGGTCAATTAATTACCACATCATACCTTCCAAATGACTCTCACACTCTGCCACCACTTAGTTCACTCTTTTACTACTTCTTGACATATCTTTGGCAATGATTTCTGCAACTACTTTTGTATGTAATCTCAGAGAGCTCCTTCACCTCTCCAAATAAAACAATATATAATGCGTCCTATACCTAATTGCTAGAGTAATATTCTAATGCACAGCACAAAACAAATTAATCCTGGCTCAAAAACGTAATGGATCTCTACTGCCCTCAATAAAATCCAAATCCTTTAGAACAATTTTCAGAACTTCCCCTTATTTGGCCCCAATCCATATGTCCGGCCATACTGTCTACAATTTAAACACCTAACTTTATAAAAATTGCTGAACCCTTCTCAAACGCAAAGAATGAAGATTTAAATTACGAGGCTGCAGGTAATCATTTCTTGTTTAGAAAAATTTTAAACAGAGGAGAGAGGTCTCTAACAGATGTGTTACAGATGGCCTGAGAGATGAAGAATTTTTATGCACTTTTAGGCATAGCTTAATTCCTCATAACATTTCCATTTCTTTAACTTTGGGGTCTTTTCGGGAGAAAGGTAATTTTCTATGACTTTGCACAATCACACATGTACTCATACATAATGCAGTGAAATGACAAATGCTTAGCAAAGATGATACCCTTTTCTAACTTAGCTTCCCTTGCTACACTGTAATATATGGCAAATGGTTGTCAAGTGATTCTAGGATTACCACAAGATTACTGTGTGCTATATCCTATATCACAAATAACATTTATAAAAAGTCTCTTAAGTTTTATTGCTGGGAAGTTAAAAGTTCAGTTATCAGTAAGAATGGACTATCCCAGACTTATTTTCTTGGTTTATGGAGAAACACCATGAACTCTGTTCTTTCCTCATTAAAATTTATCATGTTCTCATGTAGGGTGAAACATTTTCATTCATAAATCTCAATGTCTGTTTTTTTTTTTAACATGCTGGGGTTTTTGGCCACAAAATATTAACATCTAAATATAGAATATCTCTGTAATGGCTGGAGTTATTAAGTTACACCAGTGATCCCATGATTTAAGAAGCATTTGGATAGATGCTTTACCAAGACACAGATAACCAATCCCCCAGATTCTTAGTAAGTCATGTGTATATATACCTTGGGATTCTGATTTTGTGATTAGCTATAGGATCCATGTTTTACATATCATAGACTATGTAGCATCTAGAGGTAGCAAAACAGTTTACATGTTACATCCTTGGGCAGTTATATCAAATCAAGATCACTGTCTTGATTTATGCTTTTAACTTGGTAAACTTCCATAGATGTTAGAGATAATTAATTTCTTTGAAGCATTTACACATCACCTACCCTTATTTTTAGTCCACTGCTATAATTCTGAATAAAGTGCTATTATATGAAATGACAAATGCCAATTCTAGCTATGAAATATATTTCATTAATTTTTTTCTTGCAGCGATCAGATACTTCTGATTCTCAAAGGGTTTATGCCCCAAAAAAACTTAAGTAGTGGTTGAGGGAGCATAAGTTAAGGGTTTACTGAAGTACACTGTATACTCTTATTTTCATGCTTTGAAAGACAAAAGAGCTACCTAACATCAAATGCCTTTCCATTTCCAGCTAACAACTGTAATAATTTTATTTTCACTAATGAGAGATTTAAGTGATCTTATAAGTGGAAAAAAAATACACCAATTTAATAAATGTCTTTTTCACTAGGAAAAAAACAATTTTAATTCATTCTAATAATCTGATTTATCATGCAGTGGAACTCTACCCTAAAAGACTTTCTTTTAGATATTGGAAAAAGATTTTAACAGAAAAAGAACTACAATGCAAGTTACTGTATCAGTGTGTTATTTGGTAATAGCTTTAAGTATATAAGGTTTTACTGTTAGAAAACCAACTCAATTTTTATAAAATTTAAAATGTTTTAATGAGGATAAAATCTCAAACTTCACGTAATTTGCAAATAAATATATCAGTCTATAGAAACTTCCCAGTTAGTAATTTGATTCTCTTTAACACTGCTCTAAGCACGTTTCCTAAGTTGCAGAACAATGTGATACAATATTTAAGATGACCATTTATGATGTCTTGACTGATTTTTCATAAAAAATCTGCTAGAATTCTGTAGCCTCTACTTCTTACATAGAGATGTACTCAGTTGAGTTAGGTGGTTGAAAACTACCTGCTCCAAATGAATGCTTTGGGTATAAGATGAGGTCTTGTCTTTATTTTCTTCTAATTCAAGAGATCAACTAAATACCTTAGAAATAATCTTCGAGGGCTGGGGATTTAGCTCAGTGGCATAAATGCTTGCCTGGCAAGCGCGAGGTCGTGAGTTCGATCCCCAGTTCCAAAAAAAAAAAAAACAAACAAACCAAAAAACCCCCCAAAACTTCGAATTTTAATATAACATTTTACCCCTGAAACATTGCTGAATAATAATTTAAATACACTAAAAATACTGTAAAGGTCAGAGAAACTCCAATATGATCTCAAACATATCAAACAAAGTGAGGTAAGCCAATTTGAGAAATTCCTTGTAATTATTAAAATACCCTTCACTGTTATGTAAGAAGTATTCAGATCCAATAAAACATACTAATAAGTTCTAGAGCATTCCTAAAAGATGTTGTAAGCCCTAAAAGATCTTATTAAGGTACTTAATAAAGTAGTACAGTTGTGCCTTTCCCCATATTTAAGAGCAGCGGAAATGAACAAGTTAAAAGGCATTTTCCTAACCCTGACTGTAAATCACAAGCTTGATGCTGCTTGAAGCCAGCTGGCATATGGCCCATTTACAGTAAGTTGTTTACTCCCTGCCTACCAATCCTGTCACAGAGAAAAAAAATGCATGCAGACATAGAATGTCTTTTCAGAATAGATCATCAGAGAAGGAAGGGCTTATAAAGTAAAGTTTTTACAGTATTTTTTTGTATATTGCTATAAAACATTCCAATCCCCTTTCCTTAACCTCAACATTTTAACAGACATTGTGAATGTGCAATCTTAAAATTTTATCAGTGGAAAAAGTCAGTGTCTTTTAATTATTTCAATATCTTTTAAATTGTAATTTTTAAAGGTCACAATCCCTAAACTTACCTCAGTTTAAGTTTACTTAAATTGCTCTAAGAAACAGAATATCCAGAGAAAATGCAGAAAATAATAAATGGACCCTAAATAGCAAGATCAGAAGAAAGAAAACTACACTGATTCAAATAATACTTGTTTAGGGCCCAGAAACCAGGGTTTGGTATTTGGACCTTGGAGAACTTCCCGTTCACTTCAAGGAAAAATCAGATAATAAGCCCCTTTTCTTTGGACAAAACTTGTCACTAAGTATTCCTCAAACTTTC